>VOQK01022235.1:15819-26786 GCA_015052645.1 Benitochromis conjunctus
CCCCTTTAAACACTACTGAAAGCTCAATGTTTTGTTGTTTTGATGTAAATTCAAGTTAACAGAATTCCATGAAAATGTGACATTATAAGATAACCATGCAGTGGCTTTTTCAGAATACATGTTGATGGATTTAACAAAAATAAAAAAAACAATGGCTATTGCTGAAAATAGATTTCCTTAAAGCTGTGAAACACAAAACAAATCACTGTGGTTAAAAAGGACTTCTGATATCCTTCTTGGCACTGAAAGTAAAATATAAGCTATTTTCTTGCTGAATAAATCCAGTCCAGTAATATCAGTTTCTCAGTGTCACTGTCTCTCGGACAAATCAGAAGCTCTCGTGCTCAGGATTTTTACACATCCAATCAGATGGTCTCGTAGAGCAGCATCCCACTGAAGATGGTCAGAGGTTCGGAGGAGTAGGCAAGCTTCCCAGTTACGAGGTCGATACAGACCGTGTCCCCTTCCTCCATGGGCAGGATGATGTTAAAGACAGCTAAAGCTCCAGGGATGTGCTTTGCCTCAGCCATGGGCTTCTCCAGGCCTTCAGGCTGATATCCAGCCGAATCCGCTCGGGCCACACCAGCGTTGGACTTGGACAGCACTGCCTCGATCTTTATGTTTTTGTGGCCTGTCAGGATGCCACTGAAGAAGTACTTCCCACGCACAGGAGCTGTGAAATAACCTGAGGGACAGGAGAAGGTCACAATGACTGATTGCAGACACTGAGTTTAAATAAAGAAAACCTACAATTTTTTTAAAACTATTGACTTGGAACTATTGAAATTGCAGTTGTAGTAAAACTCACCTGTTTTGGGATTGTAGGCATTATTTTCATTGACGAAGATTTTATTGAACACTATGGTTCCCGTGTTTCTCATCGGGCGGGTCAGGGCAGCAGAGAAGGAAAGGCGTGGCACATGGGCATCGGAGCCCGGAGGACCTGATGACAGAGCAGAAACAAAGAGCAGGTGTTACCGTGGATTCGAGATCAAAGAGTTGGGTGCACTTTGATCTGCTGTTTAATAAGAACACCACATACCCTGTTCACCTCTGAGACCTGGAAAGTAAGATGAAAGATGACAACAGTGAGTTAGTGATCCAGCAATACCATTCCTCATGTTTTTTATGTTCATGTTATTTTATTTTTATCACATTGTACATATGAAGCGACGTCAAAGATGCAGCAAATCCGTAAATGTTATTGTACTCAGCAATGTTTGCTGTTTGTATCAGTATTTTTATAACTTTTAAGTTTATGCATGACAGCAGGTGACCCTTTTGGTGCATCCAACACAGGATTTTCACACATCCAATCAGATGGTGGCCATGGGCTAGAACCATGACTACCAAAGTGTGGGCAAGGGTGGGCCAAGGGTACTGCAGCTGGACCATAGTAATAACAGACATTCAGTTTGAAATTACTCTCAAGTACATACAGTTAAATATTTATATACATGTGTTTATTTATATAAAAAGTAAATCAAAACTAGTAAACTGGGGTGGTCAATTTGTGACATTCCTCACTACGCTGACCTAAATTTACTCTTCTGTAATGAAGTTTGTGTCCCAGTGGGAGGTGGGTCACTTATCTGCCTTGACACTTTGCATATTACTGGGTAGCATTAGCAATTCATAGTTATATAGTTTGTTTTTTGAGTAAAATTTTAAAGCAAATTCATCACATTCTATTGCATTTTAATCAGTGTGACGATTGATTAAAATGCAGTTGTCGCATTTTGGGTGGGTCCCATGTGATTTTCTGGTTTTTAAGTGGGCCGTAATACTCTTGACTTGAAAATGGCTTGTCGAGAGCATAGCTGCTAGCTGAGTGAACATCCTGAGAGTTTTTGGTGCACTTTTAATGCCAATTACCAGCCAAATAAAAATGGTTTGCTGTGGTGTTAACAGATTGTTCAAGAAGCCTCTGTTCAGTGAACGTTTTATTTTCTAGTGTTATTATATTTATATTTTGGGACACATTACCAGGAGTCTAACATATCCAAATGGTGTACAAATGCACATTACTAAATAACATAGCTAACTTTAGCTAGCTTGGTTACGCTTAACTTAACATTCCACCTTTTTGGCCAAAGATGATCACTTCTGGTTCCAAAAGGTAAAATATGAATTTCGAGTCCACAAACTGGGCCTACAGTATTTACCTGGGGGTCCCATTGGTCCCTGCTCACCATCTCTGCCCCGAGGTCCTATCTTCCCTTCGGGTCCCATCAGACCCCGAGGCCCTTGCTCTCCTCGGAGCCCAGGTGGACCAGGTGGACCTGAAGGAGTGAAATGTTTGTTGAGACAGCCGGGAAACACTAGTAAAAGTTGTCTGTACCAGTAATGCTATCCCTTAAGAGAACTCTAAAAACATGTACAATAAGCCAAGGAAGCCATAACATGTGACATGGGATGTGCCCTTTACTCTCATATTTACTAAAACTTAGCTTTCAGACAGAGAGCACACTTTAAAGGGTCCTTTACTAAATCATTTTATGACGACAGCCTGGAATCTTTCTTTCATCTATTTTTCCCTCAGTCCAAACATACCTCCCGCAGTTGGGAGCTACTATCTCTTGACCAGCATTCAATTCCCATGCTTTCTGCCCTCTGTGACTCACCCTTAAAGTCCTGTGTTTTGAATCTGTGGAAGTCCCTGACCAAGTCAACCACTGAAGAGTTCAGCCTGTGTATGTTGGAGTGGACATGCTGCAGCTGGACGTTCTGGATATTTTCAATAGCATTTCCTTGAGACGTAACTGTGACATTGAGTCCATTAACGCAGTTCCACAGCCCAGACACATGTCGGTTCAAGCCCTCCTTGATGCCCTCCAGCTTTCCAGAAAACGAGTTGAAGCGTCCAGACACTTTTTCAAGGTTGGAGAGCCTTCGATCAAGGCCGTCACTGGACCGCCGGCACTCCCCAATCTCAGTCACATGGTTGCTCCTAATTATTTGGATCTCTTTGCCCAGATTACCAAATCGAGTGTTTGAGTCAGCAACGTGGTCTGCCAGGTCCGTTTGCAAGTTGTTCACCTTGAAAAGAAGATTGAAAGTTCTACTATGAAAAGACTTTTTTTGTTTTCCTTGGCTTATGGTAAGCACATTATCTACATCATCTGTCAAAAAAACCCAAATGTCTGTAATATCCTTAACTATTTTCACAACTATATTAATATTCTTTGAAAACACAGGCCCAAAGTAACCATGATGCATTTGGCTGACATAACAGTTTTTTAGACTTCGCAAAGACATATTATGTTTCATTTTGTGTATTGTAAATAAAACAACGCAGCAATTTGAAGTAAGGAAATCTTCTTGGCTACAGACGTTACAGATTATTCATTTATTAACTGAATATATTTGTAATATTTTTCTGCAATTGGGAGGTCAGGCACAGACATTGAAAACAATAGGTGTAGCTCCCTGATATCACCCACTGGTTTGTGAAGTAATGTTTTAAAGCTTTGAGTTGAGCATTTTTGTCATTGTCCTCTTAGTTTTTTGAAACTGGATGTGATCATTGGGGGGAGGATCTGACCGGAAAGAAAAGTAAAAAAAAAATATGAAAAGGCATTTATTGTTAGCTTGTCACTTTCACAGCTGTTCTGTTATGCGCTTGTCCTCCCAAAAACACTTCCACTGTGTTTTGTGAGTTTTGTTTTTGTGAACTTTTTAAGCATTTTTATCTATTTCTCTTCTTTTAAAAAAAAATCTATTTCCATTGTGTTTTATTCAATTTCCTTTTGGTTTTGAGTGGCTTTCATCATTTTTCTGTTTGCTGGTGTTTTCTTAACTTGCAGTGCATTTGAACTCCACAGCCCACCCAACACTGGTGTTCCTGTTTTACCAGGCAGTTTCCACTGCTATGCCTGCTGATCCAAGCTACCAACAATTACAGTGGGGATCAAAAGTGATATAGTCTCCTTGTTTTGGTTCATTACCTACTTCATAGCCACTCCACGATGCAGTTCACATTTATAACAATAAGAAGTGGAAAATGCCTTTAACAGCTTTAATTTACAGGTTCACATGTCAAATAGGGGTTTGCATAACTATGCTATTATCTGCATCACATATTCTTACCTCAACAATGATATTGTCCTTAATGTTGGTCAGATCTGTTATCGTGTACCCGTGCGTCTGCACAGTCCTTCCCAGGCCCTTCAGAGTGTCATTAATGGAGCTAAAAGTATCCATGACCTCAACCAGCTCTCCTTGGATAGACTTCAGATCCCCTCCTAATTTTCCACTATGTACAGTGTGACCTTCCAGACGTTTCTTTAGATCATTTATGTTGGTTTTACACTGTACTGTACACTCCTCCACTTCCTCTCTGAGTCGTCCCACCTCCTCCTGGAGGTTGGAGCAAACCTGAGAGCAGACGGATTCTCCCGAGTCGACTTTTCTCCGCAGATCCGTCAGTTCCATCTGGCATCTGTTGAGGCTCATCATGGTGGAGTTTTTAAATGTAAGCAGGTCCTTTTCTATAGTGCTGCATATCAAACACTCCTTAAAATCGCGGCCCAAAGTTTCCACTTCTGTGAAGATCCTGTGGAAGTGCTCGCCATCCTTCCCTGTCACAGCCGTTATCTTTTTCACATCAGTTGTTAAGTTAATCACTCTCTCAAACAGCGAGTCTCCCGACACCGACAGGTTGCTCAGCTTGGTGTTAAATTTTTGGATCTCATCCTGGTTGGCCACAACCTTCCACTCCAAAGTTTTCACTGTGTCATCACTTATCCGATCTTTTCCGTTCGGCCCGCAGGTGTCTCTGCACATGTTTGTGGTTGATGTTAGCCTTCTGTCGAGGAAGGTCGTGATGTTCTCCAGCTGGCTTAAACGTCGACTGTGGTCTTTGACCGTGTCTCCAAGAACAGCTACATCCAGCTCTACTTTACCAATCTTGTAGTTGTGGTCATCCAGCTGAACGAGGACCGAGTTGCGCAACTGAGTGACGTCTCTCTGCACAGTTTCTTTCATGTTGTTCCCGGTGTTTGTACACCTCTGCTCTGTCTTCCTCATTGTGTTATTCATCCTCTTCTCCAGTTCTCTTAGCCTGCCATTCAACCGGTCCTCGGACACTCTTCCCTTTCCTCCACCCGTCCCAGCTAGCTCCTTATCCAGCCGCCCTTTAATAGTGTCACACTTGTTTGCAGTGGTGGTGAGTCGAACTTCTACATCAGACAGCCTATTTCCCAGCTCAGTGACTGTGTTGCAGCAGGCCTGTGAGCGCTCTGTCTCACTGCGAGAGCTTTCCAATCTTTGCCTCAAGTGCTGGTCTATGGAGCTGATCCTCTTCTCCAGGGCTGTGATCCTATCCCTGTCCTCCTGCTGCTGGCGCCTCAGGTCCTCCACGCCGACCTGGTGATAATGAGACATTAACTTAGCTACCCTTTTTCTTAAATGATGTTCTCTGCTAACATTTCCAACAATCACCAGATTTGTACATCTAGCTAAGCTGCAGATAAGATGTGTTATCATATCCTACTGACTGAGATCATAGCTGGCAAAAACATAGACAGTATAAAACTTAGCTAAGCTAATGCTGAAGTGCCTTAAACCTGCATTTTATCTGGAGACCAACAGCAGGCGATAGCTGTGGTTGCAAAAAGACTTATGGCAGTCCTATGGGTAAATGAATTTCTGCCTTTACGTCTGTAAACGCTTCCCTGCTTGTTTTATGGGCTCATTTACTCTTTTCATATCATATTGAATAAAAGAGTAAATTTACAAATCTTCATCATTCAACCTATTTTACTATTTTGCTAAAGACTTTATAGCCTTGTTTTGAAACAGGTGCTATATAAATAAAGTGTCAGTCATCACAGGGGTGGTTAGGCTTATAGCTGTCAGAACAGTAAGTGTCAGAACAGTGACATGGAGACCAGAGACCAAACACCACGGGCAAAACACCTGCTGTTGATGCAAAGCACGCAGGCTAAACTTTCTCATTTTTGAGGCAAATAAATGAACTGACTACCACTAAGAGCAGAGTGTACATATGGTGACATACTGTCAGCGACAAACAGACACAAGACGACCAAATCACTTCCTCTAGTTTACGTAACAGGTGTCAGTGTCATTAAAAATCTAGAAGCTGCCCAGTGCGCTTTAAGAAAATGCAATGATGCTTCGTATGCAGCATTTTAGATTATATGTGCTCAGAGTGAAGATCTGACAATGCAGGAGCAACTGTGACACACAAAGGAGTGGCTTTGTGCTGTGGTATGCACAAGCGTGGGGCCCTTTATGTGTCGCAGCCTACAGGGACCCATGAAAGCACATGAGGCAAATAAAAACTCACTTTATACAAATAAAATCTGATTTATGTTGAATCCTAACTCTCTAAAAAAAAAAAGCTGGTAAACTGTTTTCCTATTGTCATTTCAATTTTTTAATCTGTCTTTCTGAGCTTTCTTTTTTTTAAGTAATCCTTTTTTATAGTTTGTTTGTGCAGTGGTTTATGCTGGAGTGCTGTTTTCCTGCATTACAGCCAGCATGGGGCCATTATCTTTTACTGCTTCGGGCAGAAAAAAATCACTTCCCACAGGGGGAAAGGCATGAAAATCTAACTGCTAGTAAACGAACCACAAGTACTCTTTCATTTTTTTTACTGATGGGGGGGAAATAATGGTGATTGTTGCCATATTGATATAATTATGACATAATTAATTATGACATATTGGACTTTACTTGACAGGCAGAGCAGGACAGAGACACCCTTCTCTCCAGCTCTGTCAGTATCTCTTCCTTTAGGATGTTCAGCTGGTTCCCTCCACCTCCTCCTCTGCCTACTCCATCCAATTCGTTGCCTCCTCCATTCACCAGGTGGTTGTTGATAGTAAGCAGTGTCTGATCATGTGCCTAAACAACCAAAACAGTCACAGAAATGAACATCATCCATGCTTACATTTACAAATAGCAGATTTCTGGACAGCCACAGAGCTGCATATTAGTTACCTGTGTTCTGTTATAGAGATGATCCAGCTTTGTCTGGATGCTGTTGATGGTTTCCTTCATGTGTGGCTGAGCTGAGTCTGCAGGGATAATGGCCCCAGTCAGCCCGTGCCTATGGAATAGAAAAAGTATTGATTCCCTCATGTTTTGGCCCAGTTAAAGAAATGCGTGATAAAAATGGAGTTTTCATCCACTCCAAAGTTAAGGTATATTTCCAGTGCCATAAACAGCGTTTTGCTAAGTACTAAGGACAGTCCATGAAATAAAGCATGCACGTGTATTAAAAACAACGTCGACGTACAGCCTCTGGTTTATGCCGTTAATGGTGGTCTGCATGCTGTTGAGGTCTTTGGTCAGGCCATGAATGGTGTTCTCCAGCTGTCTGATCTTCTCTGTGTCACCTGGACAAAAGGAGAAGAAGGAGAAGGCGCAGCTGAAATGAAAGTGTAAAATGTGCTGCCTAATACTATAAATATATTTGCTAAATGTGTACTCAAATGAAAATGCCTAGACATAACTATGTTTTTCAGTCAGCTGCTTGTATTGACTGATGTGAGCGTTTTGATTTAAAATGTTTCTAGATTTGGACCTTTTTCAGGTAATAAAGGAAACACACAGTTCACTGAGGTTCAGTATGCAGTAGTCCTTTACATTATCAGAGGTCAGAAGTCTTCATTCGTTCTTGAGGAATGAAAACTCAGAAGATATTTGTGGAAAAGTACAGACACCTCAAGCATGGGAGACAAAATTAGTTGCATACTAATAACATGAAGAATATTTTATGATTGTATTTTTATTTCACCTTCTCCTCCCCGCTGTCCACCACCTGTGTTGTAGCCAGTCTCCGTGACAGCAGTCTCAGGGGTCCCCTGTGGTCCATTGTGGCAATCCTCCCCTGAGTAACCATGGCAACACCTCCACTCCATTTCTGTCACCATCTTGTAAGCTACTTTATATCTTGGTCTCCTGTATGTCCGATAGCTGAGGATGAAAAAGGAGGTTGTGAAACAAGCTTTCACTTGACAGGACCCCGTGAACATATGGAGGGCATAGCCCCCTTTCATCTGTATGAAAAGCACTGTTTTTAGTTTTTGTTGGTCATCTTTATAGCTTGGCCCAAAAAACTGTTTTATTTTCTGTAGCCAAATTTACCTTTATATTACTTTTCATCTTTTTTAGTGTCACTGTATGGAGTGCAGAAAAGCCAGTATAGATATTACAATAAATGACAGAACTTTTTAAAAACAGCTCACTAACCGGTCTTGCAGACTTTTCAGTTAATTATAATAAACTTGGCCATCAAAATGCATCCAGAAACTAAGGCATCACGTCTCGATGGATATGTCAGTTTTTTATTTACAGTCTATAGGTACACATGTAGTTGCCTGTTAGCAGGCTATCATTTGTGTTTGGTTTCATGGTGCAGCCATGCCTGAGTACAGTCTCACAGACCACTAATAAAGCACCAAACTTTTAGCCTTATCAGTTTCTGCCTTCAAAAACTCCAGCCAACTTGTTCCTCGTGATGACACTGCAAGATTTAATATTTGCAATGTAACCAACTCAAGGACCTGTAACGGCCCCTAAACCCTGCATAAAATATCATCATTGTGCTGTACACTGATATTCATGTGCAATGGTCATTAGACATCAGGAAAATCGCAGTAAATCATCTGCTGATGATGAATGAGATTACAAGGACTTTAAATTTTATTCCTGTCCCATTTTCCAAAGGAACTGCATTGAGCCAGTACAAAATCTTCTTGTTCATAGACCATTCCTTTGCACAAAAAAACAAAGTAAAAAAAAAGAAGAAAAGAATGTTTTATTTGGAAAGCTTTGCTGGAGTTGTATCATTAATGTGCCACTCAGCACACTGTGCCAATGAAGAGGTCTTATTTGCAGTTACAATGCAATAAATAGACCAAAAAATTGGCCAAAACTCTCAATTCGAGATTTATCATCACAGGCATGTTAACAAGCCGTGGCTGCAAAAGTTCAGCAGGTTTTTTTCCTTTCGTGACATTCCACAAAGTTTACTGTAGGTAACACAGAGCCTTTTCTGTACAAAAAAAAAAAAAGACTTCATCTTCCAGCTCCCGTTTCTGTGAGCGTGAGAAAAAAAAGTCCTCTTAGAAGAAAAACAAAACAGGGCCTGGAGAAATGGAAGCAGGAGTTGGGCAGAGTTAGCAATCATAAAAGGAAGAAATAGAGAGTAAGTAGAAGATTGTTTTTGCAGGGTAGGAGACTAGACTGCGGTGCCTGGAACTCCTGTTGGCTTCATTCTTAGCATAGCCCAGGTTTAGACCGAGGCCCCTGGCAGGCATGGGGATCAAGCGGCAAGGCCAGGGTTAGACAACACAGTGAAAACTTCAAAGGAGGGAAAACATCAGCAATGCTTGATTAATGTTTTCTCCAAGCATTACATCCACATTTGGAAAACCCATTTACTGAGTCCTATCTATAGTAAATGTGCTCCGTTACTTGTAATAGGAGATATTCACTGGTCTGCACCAAAGAGACTTTATCACTGAGATTACCCAGAGACCAATACAGAGCTGCAATCATGTTCTGGGTACACACAAGCCCAGCTTCAACCAGGCACCCTCCTGACCTCATGGCTGAAGCCCGGGAGACAAAAGATTGAAAGAGCTGAGTGAAGCCTACAGACAGGAAATAGAACAAGATGATGGATACAGCATGCAGAACCTCTGTGGTTTTGAAGATGGCAAGTCTGAGCAGAAAGACTAAACACGGATTAGAATCTGGAAACATGGAGACAAGGCATAGATACTCACGCCACTCGAGGACACTGTCCCCAGGCACAGCGCTGATAGTCTGGTTTGATGTACGTCTCCACGCCATCCTCCATCACGCAGCTAACCGTGCGCGTCACCACATAAGCACACCAGTTTCTATTGAACGACACAAGCAGGGAAAGGGAAATGACAGCTGAATGAGAGTGTGATGGTTATCGGTTTGCTCAGAGTTTAGAGTCAGGCGTTAACACAAACATAGCAGACCTCACCCTCACTCCGGTTCTGTTCTATGTTCCCTGGCACAAAAAAGAGGGAAGAAATAATAATCAAAGATCTGGTCACATGTTGAATGTGAGTCTCCACTGTTTGGAGTTTTTGTAGATTAATATCTCAGACTTGGAGTTATTATTCTGTGCTACACTCAAGAAAAATTGGTGCAAATGTCAGATCATTTGTGATAAGTGCACGAACTTAACAATGACTGCAACACACCAACACCAAGTTCACTGCAGTATTTATTTTGCACATCTTTGCAGTAAAATCAGAGTTAAATTTATTCACAAATGCCCAGCATAATATTTATAAAAACCTCTCAGATGCATAATTTCATATCTCTTTCCATAAATCTGAGATATAAGTCTTGAACCAGAGTTTACATTTTCTTGAGAAGTAACTGCTAAAGTAAATTTGATTTTCTCTGCAAATATTCTGTGCAGAATGCTTTTACAGGTAATGTGGTGCAAAAGGAAATTCACATCATGGATCTAAGCAACTGGTCAGCTAAAGGGAGTCCAACCTAATACTAACAAGGTGTACTATATATAGAAAGAGTGTCCGGCGTGCACATACGTGCCACCGCTGACAGGGTAACCCTTTTGATAAACCTTCTAAACCACCAAATCCCACCAGTTCAAGGAACATGATGTTCATTGAAAACCACAACGCCAAGCATAAAGTAGCTGCAAAGAGCAAAGATATGTACCTTTAACAAAATGCTAACTTTTGGCTTAAATCTTGTTTATAGCAGGCTTTTTTAATCATATGTTACGAGTGGAGGTTACCTGGGTTAGCTGGCTTGTGGCCACGGTATAGTGAACCTGTTGGCAAATACAGATCAACAGTAGCATTCATCTAGAGATGTTTCCAGCCACCCGGTGAAATATTCACTCATATTATGCACTTTTTCCCCTCCTTCACGAAGCCTTGAGGGGACTATTTGGCTCTTTACTGTAGCTCCTAAAATGC
>VOQK01022248.1:6705-18254 GCA_015052645.1 Benitochromis conjunctus
GCATGTTTTTGATAGTTTAGTTATGATGTGTGCACAGTAGGGATGCAAATGATATATATTTTTCTTTATTTGGAAGGGTCGTAGCCTGCCCCAGCATACTTCGTGTGCATGCTCAGTGTCGGTGTTTTTCACATTGCGTGCGTGTATGTGTGAAAGCGTGTGTGTGTGCGCAGTTTGATGAATATTTTAGAATAAAATGATTGCCCTTTACACACCAACACACCACCTCAAATCACAATAAGACAAGAGCACAGTACACTTAAAATAATAAGAGCTAGGACACTGCCAAAGAGCAATAGCCACTGAAATTTTAAACGCAGACAGTGAGTAGAGGTGAGCTCCTATTTCCAATAGTCACCTCGTGTGTCATGCTGGTGTAGAGTTAGATGCACAGCGGGGCTTTTATGGATTTTTCCAGCAAAATTGACTACAGGGATGTCTAATTTTTTTTGTTTTTCATTTGATAATCTGCCAGTTTTTTGCAACACGTAGACACTTGGAAACGCGCAGCGGTACTTGGTTTGACCTAGACTGTGACCCTAGAGATAATCAAACCGATCCTTAGGTTTTTCAAATATGAGACAATCTCAACTCCAGTTTAATTCTCTCGCCACTGTCTTAGTTCAAAGCTTGAACACACACTAAAAATGTTTGTGGTTGCTTGTTTTTAGTATTGTTTTATTTGCTTTACTGCTATTTTTTAATTTTTTTATCTTCACGAGCAGTTTTTGTATTGGCAAGGCCGGTGTATTTTGTTTCTTTGTCTGCTTCAGTGCCAGTCAAGATTATGAGGAATTTGAAGTCAAAGTGGGGGCGTCACGACTTCTTTAAGAGGAGAAGAAGCAGTTTATGTGTCAGTTCTGTTTAAATAATAAAGAGCATGATAATGTTGCAGTTTGGCAGAAAGACTTTGGTACTTTTTGTTTTTCTGTGAATTCCTCTCGCCAGTCGTGTTCCCTTTTTTTTGGAAGATGGCAATAGAAATAAAAATGCTTTCAGTCTATTTATTTATAGTTTGTGTGTAATCTCGAAAATCCAGATGGATAGTGGATTCTTGAAATAAATCAGGACGTGCATGCTGATGGATGGTTGTTACAGTTGCCAGTCCAGTGTCTTTTATCAAAGGATGAAGGTTTGGTGTGAACGTTACTCTTAGAAATCCTTAGCCCTCAGGGCTTAATAGTTTGTTTGTTTTTTTAAAATTCTGTATTTTCTGTTCCTGCAAAACTGAGCTGCAAACTCCATCATGCTCAGCCATAAGTTAACTCTGGAAATATTAATGACACCAGAATTTCCTATGGTCACCTCGTCAGGAACTCTGCGTGGCACAAAGGTGGATGTTTTACAAAAGCGCACTGCAGAAGTCTCAGGAAATAAAAGCACCGTCACTTGCTTTGGTTTAGTTTTCACAACAGATCTGACTCTTGTACTGAAAAGCAATGATGCAAAGATCCCAGCAGTCCTGCTAAACTGTTACTTTTATCCCAAAAAACATTACTTCAAATTAGCAGTCTCTTAATCTGTAAGGGTCACTTCCAGATCTAAGCACAGACTTTAACGTGTAGGTGTTCACGGAGGAAAAAAGTGGCATATTCTATTCTTTTGACTATTATTTACATGTTTGTATGTTGTATCTGCAGTTTCATCATTTCAAATGTGGACTTTGTATATGTTTCACACATTTTTCGCTGCTGTTTGTAAAGAGATGACCTAAACAGTTGAATGTAGATTTTTTTTTTTTTAAGATACCAATTTCATTTTCAAAATTACATGAAAGATGTAGTGTTTTGATTTTTAGGTACATGCATAACATTACCTCATTCTATTCTCAGCTGCTGAACTAAAAGAGCATATATGAGTGTATATGTTAACACCAGCCATTCGTTCATGGATTCTGCATTTTGGCCACAACCATGTTATATTTTTAAAGTCGGAAGTGTCTCCCTAAACTGTACAGCTACAATGCACAGACACACATAGGCTACTTGCTAATTACGTTGATAAAATACAAGAATTTCACTCACCACGACTGAAGCACAAACATCTGGGACATATAGTTTATCAAATAATTTAATAAAAAATTGAGACACAGCTCAGAACTGTTTCCAGTATATTTTATGGAGGTCTTACAGCCAGTTGAAGAAGTTTGTGGGAAATCCAAAAATTCTATCAGCAATTTAAAAAAAACTAGCGAAAAAAGCTTAAAAAGGAGAATTTGGTGAGTTTTAATGATTTCTAACATGCACGGACGTCCAGCCTTCATATAAACTCGTATACAGTAATATACAATAATAAAGCAGCACCCAATCACAAGATTTAAGGATGAGGTGATGGAGCTAATATAATACAGTATGATAGTAAATACTTGAATAACACTGCAGCATAAAGCTTTGTTTACAGTTTGCAAACTAGTGTGAGGTACATGAGAGGGAATCCATTTTTACAGTGATGTAACAAGGAAAACAAAACAGTTTTTCACAAACATAATTCAACCATAAGGAGATCATTAACATGACAATACAATTTCAGCAGGGGCCACTGCCACCACAGGCCCTCCCCTTTAGCGCTACCTGTGGAGAGACGCATAATGGACAGATTTCCAAAAATGGACTCAAGCCCAAGTTTAGGTCTTTTTTTTTTTTTTTTTTTTAAAAGATCAAACATTTCTGTACTAATCTGCAAACATGGTCATTTCATTGTTGTGACCAAACCAGGTTCTGCATTTTTCCCCACAATTGTGTTGGCGTCTAATTTTAAATACAGAATATGCTGCTTCCTGAAAATAGTGTGAAGATACAGTATTTGTAAATGTGAACAAATCAGCCCAAATGTTACAGTTTATAATCCAAGGCCACATTTATTATGTAAACAACCAAAGATCTGTGAGAAGTCTCCAGCACCGTATTACAGGTCATTTCAGTTTTTTGCTATGTAGCAGAGCTCCGCCTCAATATTTAGCCTGAAGTTTTCGGTGACGTTTGAGCAGAGAAAGTTCAGGGAAACCCCTGAGTTAAGCTCTTTTCTGTCTGATCACTTCTCCCCCAGTGTTTCCTTCCTCATCTATCCCTTTTCTGTCTCTGTACTGAGACACCATCACACCTAAATCAGCACACAAAATCTGCATCCAATGCAAAAATGGTGAGAAAGCTGGCTTGCTCGTTTTGACAGGTAAATATGTAGGCTCAGTTGTTTCTGTATGTGTTTGTTTTAACTGTAAACTGATATGAACAGGCTTTCATCTTCTGTAGGTGTCCTTATTCAGCCTTTTGTTCGTGTCCCAGTAGATGTAATGCAGGTGTCGTAAAAAAGGATAACAAAGAAGAAAAGAAGAGCTGCGGGTCCCACGGGGCCAGATATTTTTTGCCATGCCCTCATGAAGACTTTAGTGTCAGTTCACTCTGGCCTGGTTTTTGCTAAAATGCTTGAAGAAAAAAATAAAAAATATAATTTCACCTGAACAGAATGTCTTAGGTGTTTTCTGCACTAAATAATATCTAATAATATCTTTTGGATTTTATTTTTTTAAATAAAATCGAAAGTTGTTGAGCAGCAGTTGTCACGAATCACACCTTTAGACTTGCATGGGCTTGTACATGTATACGCGCCTTCATACTGATATCATGTAGTTGTTTCTTTTACTAAGCTGAAGCATTTGATTCTTAAAGTTTCTCATACCAGCAGTTCTGCTAATTAATGACTTTTGGTAGGATTAATGGAAAAAGATGCAAAGGGATGGTGGTTTGACAGCTGAACGGGTCAGTCGGGCAAGTCAAGACCAATTAAGTAGGTTATAAAACTGCATTAAACATTCAAAGCAGGGAACAAAGTATCTCACATTTAAAGACACTTTAAATATACAATGCTGCAAAAAGTATTTGCCCCCTTCCTAGTTTATTAAAATTTCTCACACCTAAATGTTTCAGATCATCAAACAAATGTTAATTTTAGACATCGATGTGGAAGAATTTATTCTTCTTTGCAGATTTGTTCTAATTCAGCCACAGTGTAGGGTTTGTGAGCATAAACCCTAGTATAAACCCTCGGGGGCAACCCTAATTGCCCCTCGGGGATGAATAAGGTTTTATGAAATGAAATGAATAAACGACCCATTTAAGGTCACGCCAAAGCACCTCAGTTGGATTTAAGTCCACACTTTGACTTCGTCACTCCAAAACCTTCATTTTCTTTCAGAATCGTGCAGAGTTTGACTCGCTGGTGCGTTTTGGATCATTGTCAACATTCCTCCACAACGATGTGAGAGACTTTTTGCCAGTTACTGCATTCACTCAGGTTACCTTTGTCGAATATTACAATTAGTTTGATGGCACGAATCATTAAAAACATTTGTACTTATAGTGAGCTTCCAGGAGAGGTGTGGTAGTTGTAGCAGACAAAAGATAAAGAAAAGAGCAAAGACGAAGTTTGTGGAGATGATGAGAGATGGTGACGTGTGTGACAGAGGAATGTGACAACAGGAAGTGTTGGAAATGGATGATCTGCTGAGGTGACCCCAAACAGGAGCAGCTGGATAAACGTTAGGATTGGCCTTGCACATGAAGGCTTGTCAGACCTGGATATTACAACACTACTGTTGCATTTTGCTCATATTATGAAAGTTTATTTCACACAGCGAGAAAAAAATGGGCACACTGACAAGAGAATAATTTACAAAGCTAAAACAAGTAATCAGAGGCTACTTAGTCTATCTTTTAAATATTGTCTGTTGCAGAAATCACTGTGGACCATTTAAGAAAAGTGCTGAAGTGATTAAACATCATATATAACATTGCCCTGAATTCACATTTAAAAGTCACACGGTACCTAATCTGAGATATTGCACATATATGGTGACTACCTACTCCAGGACGCCAGTCTATATATATATATCTATAGATAAATATAGACATACACAGAGGAAAAAAGGAATATTTATCTACAGCAAATACAGCAGGTACTGATAATATCATAGAGACATGAGAGCACCGTGCTCATGGCTCTGAAATTGCTATGATTTAATACCCTGTCTGTGGTCTGGGCACCACAAGAACAGTAAATGGTCTGCCAGTCATCAAATGTCATTGTTTAATACAGCCAGATTCCTGACACATCCACAGGGCATGTCTTGGTCCTTAAAGACAGTGGAAAGCAGACATATAGACACTATTATGCAATATCTTAAAATAATTTTGTACACAGAATAGAATTTAAGAATATTACCACAAGTGTTCCTTTTTATACATTTTATCTTCTTGCAGCTCTTTCCTTTCACATGCCTCTGCAAAGTGAAGCCATGCTCCGACAGCAATCATGATATCAGTCCCCACTTTGTTTCAGTCTCTTATTTTTCCCCTTACTGGGGTCAGAAGTTGCTGAAGATCTCGTGTTTCTTGCTCCAGTCCATAGGGGGTGCTCTCTTCCTGTTGCGGCTGGCGAGGACCTTTTGTTTAGCCTCGGCAGCTGTTGGGCTAAGACGCAGACCGCCGTCCATAAAAGGGTCTGGAATATGACTGTCATCCTCATCAGGGATCTACAGTACACACAAACACACTTTCTTTAATTACATAATTATTTTCTGATCGTGTTGTTGATCATGTTAGTCTTAGGAGCTTGAAAAGAAGGCGACTGTACCTAAAAAACAAAAGGCCGAGTCCCAGGTATTTAAACCCAAGTGGGCATCGTCCCTTAGGAGGTGGTTGTTGACCCACTAGTAATCATGTATGTAGTCAAATGAGCCAAGGTGTGAAAAAGGTGTGGGCGATTACCACCAGAGGTTTTGGTTGAAACCAAGGTGAGGCTGTTAAATCACCAGATGCAAGGTGTGGATCCTCATCAGGTGTGAGTAGGGGTTAAGGCACCTGGAAAGGGATCTCAAGAGTACATTACAGGTGCCTGAGAATTGGTGTCGTAAGCCACGCCCTCTGTTCAAAGATGGTCGTTCACAGTGGACATAGAGGGGCTCCTTAACTCATTTTTCAAACGATCTGTCTTCTTGCTCCAAAATGTGAACGTTTGAGTGTGCTTTAACCTTTAGGTACAAATGTACAAACAAGATGCAATTGTACATTCGCATGTAAAGGATTAACATCACTCCTGAGAGAATAACCTTCACTTGGGTTTAAATATCTGAGATTCGCCACCTTTTGGTTTTATAACTGAAGAAGCTGAGAGGTGAAACATCTTCAAAAAACTTCAAAGAAGTCCAGTCGCCTTCTTTTCAAGCACTAAGATGAGTCTCGTAAATAACTTCTCTCTCACCTGAAAGCTCATGTCTGAGCTGCTGATCTCTGACTGGGTGGTGGAACTTCTGGAGGACTGGGACGCTGAGCTGCCATTGGTACGGGACTTGGGAGACAGTTTTGTAATCAGGGAGTTTGTCATGGTGACATTTATTATTGGTGGATCTGTGGCAGAGAATTCAGTGGTTGGAGAGGGCGTTGGTGGCTCACTCTCAGGGGCTGGGTCATCCACGCACACCTCTGTGAAAACAGAAACAACAATAAGCATTTCCTTTCAAGAACAAAAATAACTGTGTCTATAAGCACAGGTACTATTTAACCTTTAATGTGGGTGATAGTAGGTATGATTCCCAGTCTGTTAAAGAGCTCGTCTGTCTCCTGGTCCACCACTAGGAGGCGTACTTCATCCCCTGCTGCTCTGATGAGCCCTACGACTTCTGAGTGCCTCAGGCCCTCTGTGGTCACTCCATTCACCTGAGACAGAAAACAAAAACAGAACAGCATTGGGGACAAAAGCAGGAAAGTGAAGATTAAGAAAACAGGACAATTAAAGAGCCTAAAGCCACGACACAGGACAAAGATTAGGGAGTGTCTTTAAAACTACGTGACAAGCAAGAGGTATGAAAAGATCAAATCCAAAATGATTTGCATGAATTCCCTTCCTGCCTCCTCACACTTCCTTTACCTAACATGGACTAAAAATCTTTGTCCATGACTATCCCATGAGATTTCCCTTTCTTTTTGCCAGTAAAAAACATCGCTCTCCCACACAGACTGACAGGAACTGCTGTTTTTATTCCAAAATTAATGAAAAATAAATGAAGACTTCCAATAATCACCAGTTATTAAAAAAATGACTGCATTTTAGTTTACCTCCAATATTTTGTCTCCAGGGCGCATGCCTGAACTCTCAGCAGGTGAGTCGGGATCCACGGCACGTACAAACTGTCCACGCTTTTTCTTATCGCTGTGCAGATTAAAGCCATAGCCTTGCTGTCCCTTTACCATGTGACACAGACGGGGAAGGAGCTCAACGGCTGGCTCCGGTGAAGGATCGACCTGCAGCTACAAAAGAATGAAGGGAAAAGCAAAGTCTAGGATGTCAAAAGTAATTTTTAAATGCTTTCGATAGCAATGGAGTAGATACACTGACCACAACACTGGCCAGTAACTTACAACTAATGAGAGGTGAAGTCAACCAAATTAAATCTATTTCACCTGAGATTGTGTGTGTATATACAGTATAATCCTTAACATTTAACTCAATAATGTTTGATATAGTGATATATATATATATCTATATATATATATAAGAATAAGGCTTAACATTTAATAATGTTGTAACATGAATAAGATGAAGGATGTACAACCTAAAAACTTCCAGTAGAAAAAATAACACAAATACTGAAGGACAAGCAAAACACTTGTAAAGGTCTGAGGACTCTTTATGAACTGGTTGTTATTATTATTATTGTTATATGGTTGTTATTCTTTTTATTTCTTAAAAAATACAATATAAGGTTCATAAAGATGTGATCACAGGTCTTTGACCTGAACTTACTCTGCATTATAAACTGGTGACTCTCAGTTTACAACATTGAAACTTCACCTGCTGGGCATTAATTCATTGTTTTCAGTACAATGGTGTGATGACAATACGATCATATCAAATCATTTTTTGACATAATTCAGGTCGAATAAGTTTCTCAAGTACATTACGAGTTCAAATGAACAGAACAGAAGTTGTTTTCCACGCTGAAAATATTTTGCTGTATGCAGACATGTAACAGAGAACAATTTATTGCATTAGACCTAGTTTTACATTTTGTGTGCAAACATTCACAGGTGTGGAGGTGAGAGTGTTAGGCTGTCTGTTTCTCTGTGTTAGCTCTTCGATGGATTGGCTATCCCACCGGGGATCGGCTACAGTTGCCTCCACCGTTCAGTTGGATAAACGAATAAGGTGGATGTTTACCTTGCATAATATTGCGGCTGCACTAAAAGTTGATCACAAGGTGGCAGTTGCCAGGTTGAATTAGTAGTCTAAGTGGATATGGTTAAAACACATTAAGACCAATCAAGGGCCTAATCTCCAGTGACAAGAACTGGCACAGTGTATGACTCAGCTGCTGCCCGGACCTTGACTTTGGCTTATAGTAGTAGATACATGCTGGCTTTGTGTGTGTGTGTGTGTGTGTCTCTGTGTGTTTTGCACCAGTGCCTTGCATTAGTCCTTGTCCTGAGGGTAGCATTTGATATTGACTGTTGAGTCACGTAGTTGTGACTACACCTTCATGAGTAAGCTGGCCCGAAGGCATTGTGACAGATTGCTGTTCTTTCTGCTCAAACAAAAACTGAATGCAAAGCACTCACAACTCCAGGAGTAGCAAACATATATGAACAACTACAGTGCGGAAAGGTTCATCCCTAACTGTCAGCTTTAGTTAGGGAACAACACAGCGACTGCTTTTAAAGATCTCTGTTATGTTATAACAGAGATCCGGATTAGCTGCAAGACATGCTTATCTGGAAATATCTCAGCTGATCCATTTGAGGATCTGAAGCTTTCTCTCTGTAGATAAAATATTTGCATATTTTATTAATGATAATCAAACAGGCAGTTCAACAGACGAACTCAATTGCCTGCAATGTAAAACAGTGAATTTTGTTTCTTTGCCAGATTTGAAATATCTTTGGATTTTTGCTCTATTTGTCAGACAAAAAGTCTTTTTTAAGATCTTGAAAAATACATTTTGACAATTATCTGACAATAAAAACAATTAACTGATTGGTAAAAGCAGAAATCTGCACACTAACAGAAGCTTTTTTTCTATATCGATCCTATACCATGTAAGCAATAACAACTGATATATATATTATTTTTTTTAATTAAGGAAGTCTGAGTAATAGAGCACAGCAAGAGGAAGTGAAGTGTGTCTGTGTTCAGGTAGCATTTCTGTGACTAAGCGGGATAAATGTGCAACTGCAATACCAGACAACGCTGTAGTTATGTTAGACTGTTGTATATGGGCATCTGCTTCCACAATAACAGCATGGAGCAATGAAATTGTGTCTGTATTTACATGTACCATGATGTGAATGTCAGTCACAAGACAAATGACACAGAGGTGGAGAGATTAGCAAGACTGTGTCTGCATATACGATGTGCTTGTCAAGGGCACGAAATTTTAATCTCTCATGCACATCTACAAAATAGTATGTGTATCATTTACACAAAATTACCCTTTTGTGTAAATGACACATGCAGCTGCAAAAAAAAAAGAAGTTCAGGTCCAGGCTGAAAAAAATCCCAGGTGTAACTATAATACTACTTTAGCAGTAGCATCCTCCATCAGATGTTTCCTGTAGCTGCTCGTGAGACTTTTACCGCAACAAGTAAGAATTCTGGAGCATCTTCAGGTCCTGTCACACAATGTGTTTGGTTAAGGTCGGGACTGTAACATGGTCATTCCAAGTTTGTTTTTCCTGTGGCATCACCTCACCTTACATGTGAAAGATCCTTTGTTTGAGACCAGAGGGAGACACAAACCGAGCCTCGGGTGGTCACAAGCTAGTGCACTCCTACCACTGGTCCCAAGCCCTGAAAAATCTGTGCTGTGGTACCACTTGGGAAATAAGTACTTTTTAAATCATCCCTGAGATTCTCCTGTAAAATTTTAATTCCATGGTTGCTTCATTATTTCAAAACATTTAGGAGCTGAGGTGAAAATCTAAGTCCAGAAATTTTAGAAAAAATACATCACATTCACAAAGGCTCACTAGAAATGTAGAGTAAATGAATTATCAGTATAATTATTACAGATTTCAGGGTCCTGAATTTTGCACTTTCAGAGTTCAGTTTTTAGAATTGGAATTAATTTGTAACTAGTATCTTTAGTTTTAGTTGTGCTTTGTTGTTTAGAGTCTTTACTTTAGAGTCTGGGTTCCTCTTACTTTTGTTACCATTGATCTCTTATGGTTTTAGGCTGAGAATATTCTTTTCCTCAGGTGTTTCTCAGTTGTCTGTACTCTTTAGTAATTACCCTTCAGTATATATATATTTGCAGGCTCCTTTTGTCTTTTGTGAATGCATCTGTTTAAAGTCCCTCATGGATTGAAGTTGTTTTTTTTTCAATATTTTTGCACGTTGTGGAGTTTGGCTTCCTAGAAAAAAGTTATTTTTTATGTTTACTGGTTTATCTATGAGTCCTGGATTTGGGTTCACTTCCTGCACTGTGTGACATTTCATTTTGTCTTGTATTATATTTTCACATTAATTATGTGTCTACAAAGTAACTTTATAACATCAGAAATCTAAAAGAAAAGCCTACCCTTCCAAATGACGTGTTAGAGAGTCACATTGGTCCCTGCAGATGGGGTGGCCACAGTAACACCTGCACAACGTAATGTAAAGCTTAGTTAACTTTTAGTTTGAGCAGCTGTTGGCTGTGGTGTAACATTATTCTAGAGGGGTTTCTTATATTGCATTTTATTCTTTATGCAAACCTTTTACTGAAAATAAGCCGCTGTAATGGCCATCAAAGCGACAGCCGCTATTTACTTTGCCTTGAGCTAAGCAGATGGCAGTCTGACGTGAGCCACTGGCCTTAAAGATCCTGGTCCTCTTTGTTTATATCCCAAACAGTCAGCTAAATCTCTGACAGCCAGTTGCCGTTTATTTCCGCAGCAAGACTGACATTACAACGTCACAATGAGGTCTGGTGGGCACTTGTGGAAATGTTGTTTTTGCTCCATCATACACACTGAAATTTAGAAATGTAAATGATTTGGTGTTTATTTTGTTAACAAAGAATTTACAACAAGAGTTTTTGCAGTCAGATGCAGTACAGACCGTCACTGAAGCAAAATAAGAACTTTGCTTTTCATAACTGTCCTGCTGTGCTTCACCTCATTATTGTCTGCATATAAAACAGAACAAAGTTTTAAGACTATTTCAACTATCAGTGAAGTAAGTGTACGGTTTATGCTTTCAATAGGTGCACAAACCATCACACTATACTATGTGCAGGAAACTCTAATGTAAGCAGGGCTTTGTCACTGGTGTTCAGTGAGGTGGGAACAACCAGATTACATTAATGAGAGGTGACGACACTCAAAGAGACAGCACTCTTTGATTACAACTAAATTCTGTATTCTAAATGTTCACACCTGTCTGAGACAACAGTGGCTTAAAACTGATGTAACAATGAGCTTTCATTATTTTTCAGCAGATTCCTGAATCGCAGGAAAAGCTAAAAATAGAGCAGTAAATTTTGACAATGAATTTTGGGAGGAAAATAACAAGTGTGTTTC
>VOQK01022248.1:21890-32045 GCA_015052645.1 Benitochromis conjunctus
ATCATTAGAAATCAAAACTAAATCACTAAAACAAAAACAGACTTCAAAGTATCTTGCAGGTATTAGAATCAGAATCAGCATACTTTATTAACCCCTAAGGAAATTATGTGGGTTACAGTTGCTCCAAGACAGTAACAGACTAAACTAATTAAATAATACAAATGTAAGAAATAGCACTAATATATACAAATTGCTCAATTACAAATATCACAAATATTGACAAAGACTATTACAGAGGCGTGAATATTACAGAGGTGGAATATATATGATTGACATGTGACTCTAACCTCTGAACTGTTGGACAGATGTCCTCACATTAGACTAAAGAACAGCCTACTTTGGTATACAGATATGTTTATAGTCAACTCAATGACTGACAAGTACCCAAGTCCTGTGGCTGCAAAAGAAGCTCAAATCACCTTCCCTCCACCAACACCACGCTGTGTTTGGTTTTCTACAAATGCAATGGTGTGCATTACGGCAAAACATCTCCATTTGGGCCTCATCTGTCCGAAGGACATTGTTCCAAAAGTTTTTAGGTTCTTTGTGTTGCAACGTACCTAAGCCACAATGCCCCATTTTTACAGTGACAAGGCTAAAGCACAAGTGAACGTGCCAGATTAGCCATATGTAAAAACATCTCGTGTATTTAATTAGTAGCACCTGGCTGCTACTTACCCCCGGAAATGGAAGCAATAAGGCTTGACTTTCTAACAGGAGTGTAAATGCCAGTTTATTTCCTTTTCTTTGCAGGATAAATTGAATGTGAATTTTCAGGTATTTGCTTAGGTTCCTTGTAGTTTATATCCTGTTCAAATTGGACTAAAAATTTGAAAGTTTTTAAAACAATTTATACTGTATGCTAACTATCATTATAAGTCCTGTACATCCTAGGTACAATAGTTTTAAGTAGCATTTATTAACATTCTATTAACTGCACGCCTATGAAAATGTAGTTTATGGCACCACACAAATAAAACTACATCAATTTTGTAGTTTATTTTCTTCTTCTTCAATATGCAATAGACAAAACTTTACATAAAATGTTAGTAACACATTTTTTATTTGGTAAAAAAAAAAGAAAAGTATAAAAATAATTATCCTTTAAAGGTGCCGTTAGTGTCAAATACATTCATATATACATGTTTTTAAATCTATCTGTATAAATAAACGCATACTGTTTCTTCTTGTGCTCACTGTCTTGTGACATCACAAACATCAGTACAATTCAAGTGTTAACCTTGGTCTTTAGCCTCCTCTTTTTGGTGTGTGAAACAGGTGTGGGTAGTAGCTTCTTATTTATCATCTCATCTTTAAGAGCTGCTTCCTGTTTAGATTCGGTTTTTATTTTGGAAGAAGAGGTTGGACTTGGAGACCGTGGTGAACCTGATTTAGGCCTTTTTGCTGGAGAGTTCTTGTGGGCAGATGGACAGCTGTGCTGGTTCAGACACACAGAGCAGAGAGGGTTGACGGGCAGACAAACCTGCTGTCCAAAACCCACCAGCAGCCAGTTGATCTCACTCCACAGCTCCCTGCAACAGAGGAACATCTCCGGATGACCTTACTGCACTCTGAAACATATTTTTGTTGTAAACTAAATGATGTCACTGCACTCTAAGAAAAACACACTGGTGCTGGTGTTAATATCGCCATGTCAATACATTTTTATAAAAGTGTCAAATTTCATGGATTGAAAATGGGTCACCATGACATCTACTGCTCTCTGGCCTGAGGATCTCTTGACTTTATAAGTGACTGCTCTCACGTTTGATAATTAAAGCCGCTTTAATCTGTTTTTTTATTAACAGAAGACAAAGGAGCTTTTAATTAAGAAATGCTGTCAAATTCTAATTCAATGAAAAAATATAATTTCCTGTTTATTATTTGTTGGCAGTAGGTCTCTCACAATATCAGATGTATAATACATGACCAAAGAAGTGTAGTATTATATTGAAGAGAAGAATATAGTGAGACCTGCATGTTCTTGAGCACTGATTATTATTTTGCAGATGATGTATTTGTCTTTTCTTGCTTTCTAAAAATAAATTCCTTGATTTCCACATTTTGATTTTCATTGCTCCCTCATTATCAGTCAAACGCTAAAAAGTCAACATTAACCACTGGCAGTGGTGATGTATGGTATGTATCTAAATCAATCCTGCACATCTTTATAGGTTTGTTGATCACAAGTTAATCAGGTTTTGCGGATCAGCGGTGAGCTATCATGCTGTTACCTGGGTAACCACTCCTCAAGTGCCTTGCGTGTTTCCTCCGGGTTTTTGGTCGCCTTCCTGAGCCAGCCCAGCCTATTAGATATTCGATGCACATGTGTGTCCACACCTAGACAGAAATAATCAACACAAATGAACGCCTAGTCTCATCACAATGCTTCTAAATTGCCAGTTTATTCGGTGCACCTGAGTAAATCTGATGCAATCAAACAGAAGAACCCTGCAACACGTCGTAACTACACGATGACTATAAGGCTCGTTTTTTGTTTTAAAGTGGCGTGATACCAAAGGATGTAATTTCTGATGTTTCTCAAATGTACTGCATACATGATTTTACAAAGCAATGATTTCTCAATGTGGCAGAAACATCAAATATGATGACACATCAACACCATTGATGTGTCATCATATTGTTAATAGAGGTAAATATAAGGGAATTGGTAGACTGGTCAATCAATGAAAAATTATTATGACTATACATCATACAACATATATGTGTAATCTTACAAGGTAATTTATTGAGACAAACTGGCAAACACAACCTGGACTTTGTGCACTTCCTTCTTTTATGCAACTCAAACTGTCCACAATTAAATTTTAGATGGCTGATCATACAAAAAGCTAAACATTTTACTATAGTGCCATAAATAAAAATTATGAATTCATCCTGTAAGTGTCCCAGAGACTGTTAAAAAAGGTGTTTCTATTCTATGTTTCTGTAATAGATTAATGTGTATCTGAAAATCCCACGGGGCCCAAACCATCTTAAATCTTAACTCTAATCAAAACACAACAGAAATTGATATATTTCCTGGAAACCTGTATTAAAAAACCCCACAAACAACAGAGGTGGTTGGTTATAAATTGCTAATGCTACCCAGTCATATGCAAAGTGTTAATATGTGGACCAATGTAGAGCAGTAAATTTAGGTCAGAGTAACATCACAAACTAACCAACTCCTATTACCATTTTTTAAAGTCACATTTCATATGAACAAATACATTTAAACAACTATGTAACTGCACTACCTTTGTGGCCCACCAGGGGGCCCCAGCCTACACTTTGGGAATCACTGATCTAGAATTTTGCTTAATCAGTTTCTGGGAGATTAGCCAATTATGCCTGCATATTTCACGGATGGAAGTCCCTACCAATGCCAGAGACCTGGTTCCAGGCGATGTCCATAGCCAGGTGAGCCATTTTGGGTCCAACTCCGGGAAGGCGGACCAGCCCCTCCACACTGTTTGGGATATCCCCTCCAAACTCCTTCTGTAACATGGCTGACGTCAGCTTCAGATACTTCACCTTATTCTAAAGAAGAACAGGTGAGAGAAATCAAGAGGACACAACAAAGAACACAGCTGAGAAACCAGGTTCATCTAATATTTAACTTTTATTTATTAAACTTTGATTAAATATGCTAACAGCTTTGAAGACCATCTGTTTTACCCTCCAGAAGCCGACAGGATAGATGAGTTTTCCCAGTTTTTCATCATCCATAGCGAGTATGTTTTCTACAGTGCAGCCGTGTGCTCTGAGCTTCTGCATAGCTGCTGCTGTCACCTGGTCCTTTGTCTGACTGGACAGCATGAGTGACACCAGCACCTGGAAACGTCTCACCTGTGGACAGAACAGAGGAATTAACAGGTTCTATTTAACAGGACTTTTAAAATATCCAACCCACACCACCTACATGCGCAGGCGCCTCTATGTCGTAGCATTTCTCTGCTCCCATGTTATCTACAGGCGCATCACGGCAGCTCCTCATCTCACGAATGAATCCTAATTGTTTCCTCCAGTCGGCAGGTTCCCAGTGCTCGGTTTTCATGGAAGAAACACCTTCATCCTTCTCGTATTCCACCTTTAACTGTCTCCTCCTGCGGCTGTGTGGATACTGTGGTAAAGCTTCTGTTTTTGGTTGCACCGTTGCCTCATGGAGGAGTTCATGACCTGAACAAGAGAAAGCATGGCACCACAGTAAGCACCATAGCTAAAAATTAAAACACAAATGATATCTAATCTAATCTAAATAATCAAATACTAGTTTTGCAGCAAAAAAAGAAAATCACTATAAACAGATTTTTCTCCAACCAGTTCAACATCTAAAGGTGCTCAGTGTTCATATCATGAGTCATATGGTTGTGCCGAAAAATTATTTACAAAATCAAAATCAAGCTGTATTCAATGAAATCTGAAACTTAACAATTAGGAAAAATGTTTTTTAGGACGTAGTTTATTTAGGTCACATATAACCAGACTCTTATTTACAGTTAGGAGTCACCCCCTGCTGGCCATCACAAAGAATGCAGGTTCGCTAATAACTAATCAGACTAATCATTCATGTTTTCGCTCTGTGCATTGATAATTCCTGCACATTGGGCCTGAAAGGTGATGATCAAGCCTGGCTTGCAGCTGCCAATCACTTTCTTAAGATGTAAAGGTGTATCTGTAGAGTTGGTGAGCAAAGCAAATCAACCTGCTCCAGAATCTGCGCAGGCGCAATAGCCTTCTGCCGCTAAATCAGCCAAAGTTAATTAATTTGTATGCACGTGTACCGACGTACGTGGTCAGTTTGTGTGGTTAGCGTTACCGGCTGATAAAGGAGTAGACAAAGGTCTTAGCTCTGATACGCTCTTCTCCACCACTTCCACCTTCACGGGCACAGGGGAGACCAAGTCCGGATCCTCGTTCCTCATTCTGTTGGTGAGTTTGGTCCTGAGAGAGGCTACAGGTGTGCAGCCGGCAGTTTGACTCCGAGTCATAACAGACTTGTTCTCCATGAAGTAAGGAGAAGTCATTCTAAAACCTCGGACTACATAACAGACCAGCGTGCTGCAGAGGACGTGAAGCATTGAGCTGTTGCTGAAGTTAGTTTCTCATTCGTAGTTTTTGGATCGCGGGTGGAGCCGACGACCTGAATTCACCTGCAAGAAGAAAAATTACATAAAAACAAAGACTCGATTTTATATTTTGCTTAAAAAATAAATCTCCCGCTCTGTTAATAAAAAAAAAATATTGTTTTGAGATATGAGCTTATCCTGGTGGAAGTGCCGATTTACTTTTAAAATCTAAAAAACAACGAACAAAAACCTACCTACACCATACTATTATTAGCTTAACTGTAGACGTACTGAAAAAACAATATAACTTTCTTATAAATAGAAGTTACAATAGTGTTGTAAGAAGAAATTCACCAAATAATTAAATTTAATTCTGGACTACACAATAATAATAATACATTTTAAAATCTGCTCATTTCCAAATCCATGCTTTTATTCTTAGACCATACTAAGCTTTATATGGCATTGCATGAGTCACAGATTAAACTTAATCCTTATTTATTTTATACTGGACCTTGATAATCTTCCTTTACTCTTGTTTAAGCCAACCTTCCTCCGATTGGCTGCCCCTCACAAACAGAAGGTTTGAACAGCTGGATGGACTGAAAGAGTGTTTAGAGCAGTGCTTTTGACCCAAAGGTACCACTTTACCATCAGTGTGGAGCCGATTCTAGTCTAGTTTGAGAACTGATTATGACAGTAGGGTTACTAACAGAGGTTGACTAAATCGTGTGGGAAGAGAGTCATGGCAGACAGAAGCCATTAGTTGTATTTGCCAGATATTGGTGAATTTCTTGTGATAGTCCAACATCTGCCCTAGAAATATAGCCAGCTGTTTATTTGTCCAGGGTTTCTATAGAGCCATAAAATGAAAACATTTGCATTAACTTGTCCATAAGCACCGCTCACAGGAGCCCTGGCCACATTGCAGATTTTAGCTTCAAAAAGGAACCAACTTCACTAACAGCAGCACGGTAAGCTAGCCGCTAGCTTAACAGCTAAAACGGTCTTAGTTTGTGCTAACTTTTGACGGCTAAACACTTTTATGTAGTCTTTAGGAAACTTTACCTGTGCTTTACTTATTTGTAGATGTTATGCTTTCCGGTCTGTGCCACAACACAAAAACTCACACGGCTAACAAACGGGCTAGCATATTTCGTATTTAGTCTGCCCGACAAAAACTACATTTCCCGCGAGGAAGTGCGGCAAACGTGTTTTTGTAGGAAGTCCCACTGTCAGAGCATTAGTGTGTCATCCGGTTGAGGAGTAGGGGTGCTGGGAGCGAGCCTTCGGCTGCAAAGACGGAGTTCTGTCAATGCACAGACGCAGACGGCTCGGCTGGCTGCAATCTGACGAAGCAGCGACTGAATGAAACCAAAACCGACTCAACTTTACTAAGGTGAGAGGAGGGGGGAGACGGTGGCCGGAGGTAGGAGGGGCAGGCACTGTTGTTTTATGCTACCAGACCTTCAGTGCCACAACAGAGAAATGCTAGCTTATTGCAAGCAATGTGAAACGAAGCTGAGAGTGTTTAGCAACGCCACAGTACGTTTGTGCTGATATGAAGTGTTTAGGTTGACTTGTGTCCACAGATATATCAACTCTGGTTCGAGCCTACCTTGCACCGTTGTTGTTGTTGCTGGTGCTGGACTGAAACAGACCAACCGTTGTCCGTCTGCTCACCTCCCCTCCCTTCTATCTCTGTCAAGTCCACATGACAGCAAATTCTTTAAACGTGCCCCATGGGTTTACATATTTACAGGCTGCAGTGTCAATCTTTACTCCTGCTTAAACAGTGGCTTATAGTGCTGTGTGGACCCACCTGTAATGTCATAAACTTGTGGCTCAAGTTTATTCTGCTGCTGTATGGTCTGAGCTCACATGCGCAGTACAATAATATGCAACCCTTTAACGAAATATAAATCATACTTCATTACAGACATGGACAGACAAAACTGGAGGCGTCCAGTAAACTCTTATTATCAACTTCTCTACCTGCTAAGCACAGACTTCATATAAGCTAAAAAATAAGTCTTTTTGGCCTTTTGACCTCACTTGTGTTTTTAACCTTGTACTAACGGGTGAAAATCCACTGCTTAACTCATGTGTTAAACTTCATTTTACTTTCCAAGATGGACTTTTTCACTTGAAATATGACTTGACTTAATACACCTCATTTTATCTGGTCTGAACTTTTTAAAATAACTATTTGTATTTTTGGTTTATTTTGTTAAGTGTTACCATTTTTGTGGTGAGGAAGCAAAAATAAGTTATTAATAGGGAATAACTGAAATGTTTAAGCTTTTTTTAGTTCTTCATTAGAGGACTGTAGAACAGTTAGCTGGCACAAAGTTGATAGCACAGATACTGCCATCTGTAAATCTGTACTAATTCTCAACACATACAGTCACATGAAAGAGTTATCGCATGACTCTACACACTCATGTGAATAGTAAGTATATGCACGTTGTCTACTCCAACTGTAATTTTTCATATTCTCAATTACCTGGCAATAAAGTGACTCTATTAAAGGAAGGTTGACACATTTCCATAATATTAAATATTAATTAGGTGGAGTTGGGGGAGGATGGCATTTATGTTACCAGCAGTGAATGACATAAGAATCCACATTGAGAATCCGCAAGAAATGATTAACTAATAAGCTTCAAGGGGGGGAAAAAAGGTGTCACTCACTCTGTCTGGTTTTGTGACAGGCAGCAGCCAGTCCCTCGCCTGTGTTGTGCATCACCCTTCCAGGCTGGGCCATGAATAAACAACCAAGCAAGGAGAGTCTCAAGGACAAGGTGAAGGGAATCTTTGGGCTGGGTTCACAGCGTCCTCCGAACAAACAGAGCGACACTAAACTCTCCGAGTTTATCATTACGGCTGACATCATCAAGGTCTGCAGAAGTGACTGAGTATCTGTGCATGTTCACTGAAGGTCTTTCATTGCTTTCCCAACACATCTTTCGCTATTTTTTTTTTTTTCTCACGTATTATTTGCTTTGGTGTGTTTCAGGAGCTCCACCCAGATTGCGGTCTGAGCAACCGCGTTCGCACTATGAACCACATCTGCGAGCTTGCCAAATTGAAAAAGTTTGAGGAGGTGAGTCTGCTGGCTGCGGTCCATTTTTGTTGTTGTTTGGTGAACAGTTTGCGGTCTTCCTTAATTGTTAAAATCTGAGTGTATGTTGTTCAGCATGCAGTGGAGGCTGTATGGACAGCTGTGGAAGACATGCTGACTCCAGAGCAGCCACCAGAGGCCAGACATGCCGTCCTGCAGCTGCTCAGGGCCATTATACAGGGGCAGGTATAAAAACACAACATACACACAGACAAATGCAAAAAGCTTCTGTATGTTTATTTATTAAAGTCTTGCTCACTGTTTGTGTGAAGGGTGAGCGACTTGGCCCTCTGAGAGCCTACTTTTTCAAGGTAATCAGAGACTACCAGCCGTGCAATGAAGACCTCTCTGACAGACTGGAGGTGTTTAAGGCTTTAACAGAGAATGGAAAAGATATCACATACCTGGAAGAGGACATAGGTAAAACCAGGATAATCCTCTTTCTTTATCAGTTGCAATATTTGTGTTTGGATTGTGCATTTAAAAAAACAAAACAAAAAGGAAAATAAATATCAGAAATGCTGAATAAAACAACTTCAGCTTTGAAGTAATCACTACTAATCACTGATACATTTCTGGCTGTGTCACACCTCAGCTGATTAGGTTCAACTCGTGTTCACTGTTCCCTTTTTGTGCATTGACTCGGTTGATATTGTGTAATACAAGAGTTTTTCTTTTTTATTCACTTGTTTTTCATTTTGGGTACAATGATGACAATGGTCTTTTTGAATTCTAATAAATAGCTATTTTCCCCACACACAATACCCAGAACTGTTTCTTTCAGGGTTTAAATTTTTTTCAGAAGTTGGTAGGGAAACCTGCTACAGGACAAATACCCACATCCAAGATAGTTTGAGACCTGTATTATCTGAGAAATGTGACATTATATATATTCAACCTTATTTGAGCTACTTTTTTAGTAGTATTTGTAACAGTTGAGTTCATAGAAACACTGTGAATACTTTTATTTTCCATGGTGTATTAACCTGCATGAACGCTTTATATACATTTTGACGTGTATTTTTTTTCTTTCTATGTTATTTGTCTCTCTCAGCACGCTTTGTCCTCCTGTGGATGGATATAGGCCTTACCTCTGACTTTCTCCATGTTCTTGTCAATCTAGTGAAATTCAATAGCTGCTACTTGGACCAAAATGTTTCCATCGTGGTCCAGTGAGTCAGAGACACACACGCGCACACACACACACACACACTGATTATCTCTTACTCAGCAATTGTTCTTGGTGTCCCTTTTTCCTACTCGTTCTTCTGTGCTCTCTGCAGGAAAATTTGTCTGCTGTGCAACAGAACGACGTCTTCAACTGATATTGAAGTTTGTATTTTATTTTACTTTACAGTTAAAGGCCTTTACACACCGGACGGCTAAAAAATTGTGCAAACATTTTGCATGTTAAAAATATTTTTCGGACTTTTTTTTTTTTTTTTTTTTTTTTTTTTTCTTCTTTTTTTTTTTTTTTTTTTTTTTTTTTTTTTTTTTTTTTTTTTTATTTTTTTTTTTTTTTTTTTTTTTTTTTTTTTTTTTTTTTTTTTCCCCCTCTTTCTTTTCCGGTTGCAAATAAACAGATCTGACCACTTAAAACACTACATCTGGCAATAAGTAAACTTGTAGAACGGAAATGGTGAAATAGTACTATTTTACCTAAGAGACACAGTTAGATGCTGCTCCAGATCAATTTGCTCCAGAAATTATTTCTCTGCCTCCTCAGACATGTTCCCAAGTGTCCCAACAACTGCCCCACCGACATCTTGAAATATGTACAAAAGCAGTCGTGATACTGTTTCAATGTCTGGAACAAACCATTAAAATGTCCCTGCTGCTGCTCAGGTTCTTCTTCTTTTTCTGGTTTAAAAACAGTAGGATCAGCTCATCATGGCTTGATGCCAATTTCATTTTCTTTATGTTTTCGTCAGTTTTTTTTTTTTTCTTTTTAGTTTTTTT
>VOQK01022250.1:12753-27940 GCA_015052645.1 Benitochromis conjunctus
TAGTATTTATATATATATATATATATATATATATATATATATATATATATATATATATATATATATATGCACAACTTTTGAAGGTTAATATGTGCATGCATACATAATTTTCATCGTTTATTCTTCAGTATGTATTATATGCATGCACACACATGACCAAGCTTTACTGTGTAAAAATGTCATTATCTGTGTCTTACTCTTTTTGTCAGCAATAAACCTAAACAGATCTTCTATCAAGATTATTCATTAGCTTTGTCAGAGATCTTGTTCTGAATAGTCCAAAGAGGGTCACTGTTGTACTTTTCCTTTCACGTGTGTTCTAGCAGTATTACTTTGCCCTACTTTGACAAACCAGGCATTTATTTGCTTGTTATGCTCTGAGAGCACAGTAGCCAGATGGAGGCTGTTGATCTTGTTAGAAAGGTAGACGTGAAAAGACCATTACCTTGATCACAGCAAACACACACACACACACACACACACACACACACCTACACACACACACACACACACACACACACACACACGCGCACAGATGCATGCTCACAAATGCATCCATGTGTGCATACTCAAACACAGGTACATACACACACACAGTTTAGTTCACCCTACCATGCACTAAGTGAGCTATACACTGGTCTCAGCACCTGTTGCACTTAAAGTTATTAAGTGATCAGTCATGAAGACTTGTTGAGTACAGTTTTAGTTACATACATGAAAATTGGGGAATATCTGGTGGTTTCTTACCAAGTTTTAATACCGTATTATTTCTTTCTGCAGTTAGAAAATACTGAAGTAAGTATGGCAACACAGTTTTAAGAATATGTGGCTTTGCATAGATATTAGCAGCTGATTGCAAATGCTATGGTGATGCATGATGCATAACGGAGCAAGTACTGACCTGCAGTGTTAATGATTGACCAAGCCTGTTATACTCCAGCTATCACAGTTGGTTACTAAGAGCTTGAGGAGACATGATAGGATGTTAGATTGCCAATAGCTGATATGGCTGCACATATATATATATAAAAAAAAAAAAGAAATATATGGCCTCCATTGTGTATACACATAAAATTGTGAACTTATCTGTTTTTGGGTTTTGCTAATTTGTGCAGCAAAAATCAGGTCTGATTTACAAGGATCATTGTGATTGTGCTCTAAATAGAAAATGAGAGCATTTAAATGCACACTCACATGTTCCCCTTCCTGTCTGTGCTGGCCATTTCTCTGACCTGTGTACCTGTGTTTTGATCCAACCATGCAGGGCAGAGGCTTAATTTTACAGAAAAGATGGTGGGGCTGAGAAACCGCTCTACATGGGAACCACTGCTACTCAAAGCCTCCTGCATCAAATCTTGTGCCAATGGTTGCTCCATGGGCATCACTGCACACCTTACCTATGCCAACGCTGACATGGAGTCTGTAGAAGGCGAGTATTAGGATGATAGACTCAAACTGCCAAGTTTAGTGTAGCACACTGTAATATCATAATATTAGTATGAGCTAAGAACAAGAGTTGTTGAGTGTAAAGGATAATGATAATCCCAGGACTTGGCCCACGAGGAACACCAGATACTTTGAAGTAAAGATGAAGAGTAAAAATCAACAAATCTCTTTCATGTCTATTTGCACTTTATCATTATCAAAGACATCTATAAACAACATGACCAAAACTGGCCATTCATTGAAATAAACAAACAAATAAAAAAACCCAAATATACAATAGAACTATGACTATTAATTTTCTATATGTTCAGAATGACTGTATAATCAGGGGCCCCTGTATGAATGTTCCAGAAGACTGACCATAGTATTTGCTTTGCAACTATTAAATTTGTTCAGAAAGCTGCCACGGTCTTACACATTATATGCCACGAAGGCAGCGCAGCAGGAGCTGATGGCACAAAACCACTTTAAGTCTTCTCCCTAAGGTTTCCGTGAAGTGTTTTCTTCACTCAAGTAAGCTTTTCTGCTTATCTTCTACTTAATGAATACCTTACAGTCAGTCAAAGTGATGCACAAAAGACCCAACCAACCAAAGTAAGAAGAAGAAAAGACTTAAGGTAGTCAGGAAGCCAGATTTATTACAATAAATGAGAAAATTTAAAAAACAAATGTGTTTGTGGGATTAATTCCTTAAGGATAGAGTAAATTTAACACATAATATAAGGTAAAAAGCAATGCAATTGTTGCTGATTTTACCGCTGAAGAATATCTTTCAATGCCAAAAACACCCTGTTATTTTTCCTTAACAAATCCTTTATTTGAAAGAAAATTGGTTTAGCAAAGCTAGGAGAAAGACACACAGTGACTAATCTCAAGGGTAGATTTGAACCCAGGCTTTTCCATAAGCCTTACAACATCTCAGTCACCTACTCAACCCAGCAAGCTAAACTAGCATCCTGACAAAGGAAACTTATTAAGGTTTTCCTTATTGTGTCTTACCTAAGGAGAAAACTTAAGATATGCAACTGGCTCCAGATCTCCAGATCTTAGAAATATCTACTGTACTTATTTTACTTGTGCACATTTCATTAGCAAAAGGCTGTTTCAGTTGTCTCAGCAGCTTGTATGTCTGTAACCTTCATCTAGGTGTGTTCATATACCCTCTTGGTGAAAAGGAGGTTGTGGTGGGCTTTGAAGCCGCGATCGCAGGCCGGTTGGTTGGGGTCCAGATCCAAAGTCGAGGAAAGCTAAAGGACTGCTGTTTGGATTGCTGCCCTGGAGTTGGTCTTGAAGGGAATGGCCTGGAGTGGGGCTGCTGTGGGAGCCCCAGTCTAGACATGCAATGCACCAACGGTGAGGGGGAGGATGGAAGAATGCTGTGAAGGCAAAAATATTATGTTGAAATGGTTACATTTTTCTCTGGTACAATTGAAAATTGGAGTTATCCCAGCTCGCATTTAAATATATATAATATTATAAATAATATATAATATTATTTATGGATACTGCTGCAGACATGATTCATTGCTTCTCTCCTTGCAGACAGTCTAGCTCAGATGTAAAGAGGGCTATTTGAAAAAGCCATCTTTACACTTGTGACATGCTTATATTTAAGCCCTTGATGCTGATGATGCATGACACTAAAGCAATAAAATCTGCATTTTGCTTATAATAAAAATGTTTAATATAACGGCAAACTATTTGTGTACTGATGCTGCAGTAACAATGTGGCTTCTGTACAGGAAGTCCCTTCTGTGTCAACTGATCTGGATCCCTGCCTAATGCTGTAACGGCATTCACTTAATAGAAACATATCTACTTAACTGCAGGCCACAGAACAGTTTATTCAATTCAGCTGATGGTTATTGATTATTCTGAGTAAATACCGGCAATTAATGTGAGTTTGTGTGCTAGGTTTTTAATCATGTGTTCTTTTCACATTCATCTACATGTATATTCATATTTATTAATCATGTTGCAGACAATCTTGAAAATTTCACATAAGGTTCTAACACAATGTTGCATTTTTGGCTTTAGGACATCTTGTCCTGGATGAAGACCTGGAGAGAACCACTTTCATCGTAGGCACCGGAGTCATTGGCCCCATGGATATAGTGTCGATCATCATAAGCACGACATTAGAACTTCCCACATTAGAAAACGGAGCCATTCGGATCGTCTACCCCACACTCCTTACCCCACTTGTCACTGGGAAAATGACTCCAAGCAAGCGTGAAAGTGGGGGGAAGTCTGATGAAACTGGGTATTTATCATAAGTGGATTTTTTTTTTTATTCTATTTTTATTCCTGAAAAATTCATTGTGCTGCTTTTTTTCTTGTTTTTTAGGGCGACCAGTTGTTTTGGCGCCACCTCAGGAAAACAAGATCGGATCATGCACTCTCAGCAGCAGTGTGCGCACGCCATCTTCACCAGCCCAGCTGTTAACCTGGCACCTTATGAGCTGAACTTCCAGCTGCTGGTCAGAGGGGCCTGTCTGCTGGCTGGTACTGCCCGTCTACTTAAATAAGGCTGATTCAGTGGTTTTTATCTCAACCATTATGAAATATGAGAACAGCAGGCAATCTCATTACTGAATAAAATGAATAGCTTCATAGACGATCTGAGTCCAAACATAGCCAGACGATGAAACGGATTTAATCTTCCCTACTGTGTGCTGTAAAGAAAAATGAACTCATTCGTGACATTGCAATATGTTTACTGATCTTCATTTTTTGCCTCTCTTTATTTATAGGACTGGAGAGCCCTACTCACGCTCTGAGGGCAGATGCAGACCCTAGTGCCCAAAGTGCCTCTGCCACCTACATCACCTTGGCACAGGAGCATCCCTATGACAGACACATAGAGATCATCTTGCACCTCAGCGGTGAGCAATGACAAAGTGGTTTGAGAAGGTTTGAAATTTTCCTTGCTGTGTTTTTTTTTTTGTTCTGACTTTTAAACCTTTCCTCAGAACCTCACAGCCCATTGGTGATGTTAGAAAGAGGCAGGCTCTCCTTCAGTCAGTATGAACAGCAAATCTGCTCCCGTCGAGATTTCATCCGATGCACCCGCAAGGATTCAGAACCTGAAAGAAAGGTTTGGGGTTTTTTTTTCCTCCTGTCAACCATTTACATCTTCCTTAAGACTTTTGTCATTGCTGATGTTCCTTCTTGGCCTGCAGCTGGAGTTTGTAAGGAAGCGATACCACAAGGACATTCTGTGCAGCCCCGTGGTGATGCTCAATTTCTGCCCCGACTTGCTGTGTGAACCTCTTGAAGTGCACAAAGCCACTAGGGAGCTGCTGTTCCTCATTGATCGTAGTGGCAGTATGAGTGGCGCCAGCATCCAGCGTGTGAAAGTGAGCAGTAGTCGAAAACATGCAAATGAAACATGAATTTCAGATTTGAGAATGTATATATATCTGGCTCTGGCTCCATCCTGTATATGCTTTCTTATTCCGACAGGAAGCCATGGTAGTGGCGCTCAAGAGTCTACCTTCTGGCACTATGCTCAACATTGTGGGATTTGGTACCACGATCAAGCCCCTGTTCACCTCCAGCAAGCTTTGCAGTGATGTCAGTATTGCCGAGTGAGCTTTGTCAGACCAGGGAATTCCCTGAATTGCGCATTTTTTAAAGATTTTGAGTGAAAAAAGTCAAATGATTTGTTTTTCATGATATGTGTGACTTCTTTCCAGTAAACGAGAGCACACAGAGAATTTGGATGATGTTTTTCTGAACTCAAAATGTCATTCAGTCGTTCAGGACTATCTGTTCTGTTTTCTACTCTCTAATCAGGCAATAGGTCAGTTCCTTGGGTTGCCTTAGTAGCAGAGTATCAGGTTTTATCCAGACCCGGGGCTGCAAGCACAAACAGTCTTTCCACATTCTCCTTGCCATATGGTGGCCTTTCATGCATTTTCACTTAAGCAGGACGTGTCCCTCCATCTCCTGCTCTGACAGGCATGTTTGTCTTTGTGAACTGCGGTCATTTTAAGGCAGGTGCTAATGTGTGTTTGTTTGTGCTGTCTTTATTAGAGAAAGGTTGATTTAATTTGTTGCTTCCCTCACAGGCTAATTAGTGCATCTGATAACAAACAGTAAATTTATCCTGGCAACATGTTTGCACAGGCACTGCGGTTGGACAGGTGTTGTTTGCTTCTCCCTCCTTTACTGAGGATCTGATTGCATCCCCCACTTTAATCACTTGTATGTTTGCATGCAGGTCACACTAACTCAGGCCTACGAGTACGTCCAGAGGATGAGAGCTGACATGCGAGGCACCAACCTGCTGGGGGCGTTATTCTGGGTGTATCAACAGCCCATGCAGCGCTCATACCCTCGCCAGGTCTTTATTGTTACAGATGGATCCATCAGCAATGTAGCTAAAGTGCTGGAGCTAGTACGCAGAAACGTATGTGCTGGCAGGTATGGACATCATGTGCAAAGGAGGGTACAGAGAGAGCAGATGGTTATCTATCATGAGAAGAAACCGATAAAACTGACAATAGTTACAACAGCTGGTTTATAAAAATGTGTTACTTAATAAGCAATTAAATCAGTGAGGTTAGGAAGCAGGAGAGAAGTGAAGGAGAGTGAATGGAGGCCGAATCAAGTGAATAACATGACAGAGACAGTAAATGGGGGAGGACAGCAAGAGAAACAGAGACCCAAGCAAACACTAATCATAAAGACCTGAGAGCAAAGCTCTGTGGAAGAAAGAAAAGAAAGGCTTGAAGTATTTTTCAGCCCCGCCCAGTAATCCCGTTAAGTGCTTTCCTCTGCAGTAAGAGTCACGCCCCTCTGGTTTTCCCCAGATGCAGAATGACTCCATTTATGCCTTATTAGTATTCGCCTGTCGGACTGACTTTCTCCACTGTAATTTTTGGCTGTCCTTTAGCAAACTATGAACATGTTTGTTTGTCCCTTTATTCCTATGGAAAACATCTAATTCTGCCTAATGTTAATTAGATTGCCTTCTTACTGCAGTCTGCAGCTGAGAAGGTGTTGTACATCATTTTGAGTTTCTGTTTCCATATTTAGCCAGCCAGACTGCTGCTCGAGAACTCAGCCTTTACAATTAATCCGTCCCCTGAGCCATTTAAACTCTTAGCTAGCCAAATGGCTTGTGATCTCCACGAGTGTCTGTTTGGTGACTCTACATTTTCTATTTGTAAGAGACATAGAAGCAACATTTTATGTTTTGTGCAGGCATACAAAATTTGATATCATAATAAAATTTTCTCTTGTGACGTGATACAAATGTAATGCACACACTGTATCACCTTTGCAGATGCTTTGGCCTAGGCCTTGGTCCACGAGCCTGCAGGAGACTCCTGCAGGGCGTTGCCAAACTGACAGGAGGGACTACAGAGTTCTTGGACGATGAGGAAAGACTCCAGCCCAAGGTCAGCAGCGCTGCAGCACTGCCACCTATTGGAATGAAAAGAATTGCAAATTAATTAAAGGCAAATTCTTGAAAGGAATACATATGTAAACCTTGGGGCTTTACATTAGCATTTCAGTGTAGAGAAAAGCAACTCGAAGTCGTAAAGTGTAACAATTACTTAAGCATTTAAGTATAATTTAGAGGTATTTTACTTTAGTATTTTCATTTTATGGCTTTTATACTTAGTCTAACAACTGTTAGCCATTGAAGATATACATGTATAAGGTTAAACCAAAGTTTACCAAGTTTTTCAGCTTATGACCACTCGTGGAAATAGTGTTTATTAATTAGTTTGATAAGTTTACTTCTCCCCATTTCTGCTACAGTTAATCAAGTCCCTGAAAAAGGCCTTTGAACCTGTTCTGACTGATGTACGGATCGACTGGTATCTGCCAGAAAACATGGAGGCTCTTCTTACGCCCAATGAAATCCCTCCACTCTACCCCGGGAATCGCCTCATAGGATACTGCACGCTTTACGACATGACCAGTTTCAAAGCAAAAAAGGCAGAGGTATTACTCTGTATACAGTACCATGCAAAATATTAAGTCACCACTCATTTGTTTATTTTGCTTCAAGTGAGTCAAATGTTGTTGTAATTTTTAAAGTGGTCTTGAGCAATAGTTCTCCAGGGTTTCTGAAGATTTGGGAGTGTTTCTTTGGACATTTGCTGATTTTTCACTCATTGTTAGTCCAGTCCTTGTAGCTGTACAATTTTAGGGCTATGACTGACCTATGAATCATTCAATCATAAAAAAATACACCAAAATAAGTGGACGAACCAGTCTTGTGTCTACACATAACAGAAAACTTAGCAAAGAACAAATTTGAAATTGCATCTATAGGTACTTTGTTCCCATTTCTTTTGTTGAACCTATGGGAAATGTAAAAAAATAACACAGTTTGGCAGGGATAAAGTATTATTTTGCACCTGGAGAACTATTCCTGAAGATTACTTAAAGAAGCTACAAGAATGCTGCCTAAGACAGTTCAGGCTATGGTGGAGAATAAAGATTGTCATACCAAATACAATTATACAAACTCTTTCTTTTTGCCTTATATACTGTATTTCAATGCATGGATATTTTAATAAATTGCTGAACCCATTTCCCATTTTTCTAGCAAAATATGCAGAAGTGAGGGGTGACCTGATACTTTTCCACAGTACTGTACAAATTTTTTTCAAAGTCTATTTTATGGGATCTATGCATTTTATTTTGTTGTGTTAGGAATCGAGCTACAAAGATTTACTTCGTGGTTCTACGGGTTCAGTTTTTGGCCAGTCAAACGATGAGCTTTCACCTCCTCCTGCCTCTGAGCTCATGCCTGTGGTGGCATGTGCAGATGGCACTGAGTTGGAGGAAGCATTGAGGGAAATTTCCAGAGAGATCTCCTCTGAGTTCTCCTGTGCCAAAGACACAGACCCAGGCACCAGTCCAGGTTGGTCACTCATCACGAACATTTACATTTGCCAACACACTTTAAACCACAGTGGCTGTAAACCACACTGCCTTTTGTCCACTATAGGTGTGGAGTTGGACTGGACCAGCGATGTGAGGAAGAGGATCCAGGAGAGCTCTTACATTCAGGAGCAGTACGTCCTCACTCGCTGCTCACTCAGCAGTGAACGAAGTCTACAAACGCAGTCCCGCTCTCACATACATGCCTCAAATTCTGACGGGGCCTTTCTCTCCAGCGCTCACTGTTCTGGTCCAGTGCTTGATACAGGGTCTCTGCCCCAAGGCCTCGAGAAGATGCCCCCTCCAGAACAGAGATCATCCCTGTCTCGCTGGGCAGACTCATCATGGCAGCAAGACCTTTCAGTCAAAACCCCAGACAGTGGAACCAAAAAAGTAAGACTAAAGACTGAAAGACCGCAAGTAACTGGGAACACACAGACAGAACAAGACATGAAAATTTAACAACTTTTCAAAAAGGATTGGTAATATTGGTCACCTATCCTTTGAATCGGCACGGCAGAAATCTGTTTCGGGAAATGAAAAATGTAACCACTGGCGCAGGAAAAAAAAAACTGAGACGGGGGGGTGCAAACCTCTATCTTTCGTTTAGAAAAAAGATCACATCCATTAAAAAGACTGCTTACTTGAGTCATGTACAGTTGAAGCACCCATTCAGTATGTCACAGGAAGTCACTGCAAAGTTATTCTTGCAACATGACAGATACATTTCAATCTAATAATCCTAACATACTGAACATTTTTATATACATCACTGCAGAGAAAAGCAAAATGACAGCCACTCCTGTTTGCTTGTGCCTCTTTTACAACCAGAACGGGTGTCTGGATGGAGGTGAGGAGTCTCGTAGGAGACAAAAAGCACTAGCACGTTCGACGATGGCAGCACGAAGTTATTCGTCCCCCCAGGGTGAATTAGAGATGCATCGGCTGAGAAGGGCTCTGGAGAGGGTCTCCTTTGACCAAACACTGGGAGGGAAGCTGGAAGAAAGTGACGGGGAGACGAAGCCAACATCACGAGGGACAGTGTCCCACAGAAGCCTCACCGACTCCAGTAAGTTCCAGTGCAAAGAAAATAGGACCATCTTTATTTAATCAATTCCATAAAATTTCTATCCTATTTTTCGCTCCGCCCCTCAGATGGACTGCTGTTTCCTGCCTCCCCTCTGGACTGGGACAGCTTTACAGATCCAGAGTATCTCTTCACTGCTGTCCCACCGGACAGTCCTCCCCCAGGCCAGTGCCGTTCCCTTATTCATGGTGTCCTGGGTGGCAGGCCTGTGTCCTGGGAGGTCACTGCAGACCTGGGGCACCTCTGGACCCCTGAGAGTCAGGACAATGAAGTAAGTGAGGTATATGGAAGGGGAGGTGAAGAAGGAAGAGGAGGGAAATCATGGCAGGAGATCATTCACCAACTGACCGCTCGCTCAGTTATAAGAGACTTTGAGAAAATGGCAGAGAAAGAGAGCGACATTGGACATGGTGGGCGGTTTACCAGTTGCTTTTCTTACCGATTGATGTGCCGTTATCTCCAAACTACTGTGCATCTCTTACTGTTCCTCTGTTTGATGCTTTCTTAGGATCAGCGAAGCGGTATCGTACGAAGGCTATCCAGACAAGTAAGCACTGTAACATCGTCTGTATGTACACAGCCTTCACTACCACTGACAGCAATCCCAACAAAGGCTTGGCTGACATGGATGTGCAAACCACAGGTGTGCCACCCACCATCACACATACACAGAAAAAGCTCTCAGCTCAACTTTCATCCAGGAAGTTTTGTTTACTTGTCAATGATAATAATATACCTGTAAAGAACAATCCTGATCTTCTCACTGGTGTTTTGAGGCATCAAGCAGCAGAATTTGCCTGCTTTTTGAGGCCTGGTTTTATGTGTATACAAGCGTGTATACAAGCGTGTATACAAGCGTGTATACAAGCGTGTATACAAGCGTGTATACAAGCGTGCAGCTTGAAAGAATTTGGCAGTAACGAGTCTGTATAATTCTGTATTTGTGGTGTCTGATCCCCCTGACCCTGTATTGGATAAATGATGGATGGATGGATGGATGGATGGATGGACAGACAGACAGTAGGAAGGAAGGAAGGAAAATCCATAGCTCTTGTAAATTCTCTAACTTAAGGAAAACAGTGCTAAGTGAATTACAGAAGCACCATTTTAAATGTTATTTTTGTTTATTGTTGGAATTCAGTCCATATGTTAAAGGGTCCACATTGTGTTCTGTTTATTTGTGTGTGTCTGTAGGGCTACATTTGGGAAACAGGCAGACTTTTCAGTCAGGCATTCGTAGGCAGAGGACTTATTCTGTAGGCCTGGGCAGGCGGCACACCACTGGAGACAGTGTAGAGGTGGAAGACACCTGGAACTCTACAGGTAAGAACGACTGAATGATGCCAGCACCCATTTCTGTTATCAAGACTTTAGGTCATCAACAATCTTTGTATCTCTCAGACAGAGATGACACTCCTGCCTCACCCTGTAGTGTAACATCCTGGGACTCTAGTAAGTACTGCTGTCCGTTCACTCGGTGAAAACTCTGGTGTAAGTAGTCTCGAGGATCGAGGCTTCTGAAGAGAAAGCTGTGGTGAGAAGGAGACAAAGGAGGACCCCTCTCCCCACAACTCCATTACACACACAACTTGTGAAGAAGCTCTTAAAGGATCAGTTCATCTAAATTAAATAAATCTTCCTTAGCTCTACTGGTATCCAGTCACACAGACATATTTGCTTTTATTCATTTAGTTCATCTGTAAATCACTGTAAAAGACTTGTGACCAATTTTGTTTAATCTGGGTGAGCTGAGCCTTTAAACACAATCAGAAAACACCACTTTTATCTTCGAGATGATAAAACAATAAAATGTAATGTTTTAATGTCATCTCAGGTGTAGGGGCCAGCTCCTACTGCACTACAGCCATGGCAACAGGCACCTCGAGCACTCGTTCGCAGCGATCTATAGAGAGCAAGTCAATGGAGAGCTTCTTTGGCACGAGGTAAGACTTTCATATCAAACTCTCACTAACAGTTTGTGTGAGAGTGACAAAGATGCAATACAAATAAACAGCATGAAAGGACTAAAAGGCGCTAAGAACCCTTAAGAAGTAAGACACAACCACAAATATTGTAGTCTCTTTGAAAAGCTCCTACTTTAAAGTTGTTCACATATACACTCCTGTTTGTGCGCATGTTACTTAAATGTAAAAAGTGAGCCACAGCATAGAAGGATTTACCCATATCTGTAAATGTCCCGAGAGTGAATGATGGTCCATTTACTGAACTCAGCAGCAGACTGTTGAAGTTTATGAGTCAATAAATATGTGAAAACAACTGGGCTCTGGAACTTGTCATACAGTATCGCAGACCGTAGGTTCTAACTGTGATTGATGCAGTGAGTAAAGGTCAGATCAGGGGTCATCTTTCCACAGAGGCGTGTGGCTGTTCACTGCAGCTGCACGCTAATGCAAACCCAGCAAACCTTAAATGTGTATTTGGTTAGCGTCCCTGTTTTGTTTTTTCTTAATTCCAGGTTCCCGTTGGGCAGGCTCAGGTCCTCTATTTCATCAGGAAAGCAGGTGCCTCTCAAGTCCCACTGTTTATCTGCCGAGACTGAGAAACAACCTGAAAGTGAAGCTCCAGACTACCTGCCCCTGGTGAGCTGTGCCAAAGCTGTGTCCACTTTATTTGTTTACCCAGCACACAATACATACCATCAGCTCCCAAATTTATTCTGCAAACTCCTGGAGTCAGTCTACATTTAGAGGCAGAACTTTGGAAAGTTAAACCATGCGCTCTGAAAAATAGTGTGCAAAAGTGAAACACTGTATATTAAAGACAAGGTACACTTGCAGCATCATAATACTGTACACTCATCTTCAAGTGTGCTCATTACCCATGTCTGTTATGACGCCTCAGGTTCGTCTGCAGCTGGCATCAGGAGCTTTTCTTCTGACTGACATCTACTCTGACTGTGTCCAGATTTCTCTGGACCGCCTTAAAAGAGCATCGCCATACAGTTTCCACCGCCGGAGTCTCAGCCCAGCCTTACGCTGCACATCTCCCAGTGCTCCATCCTTGTCCACTACTGCCAAGCCTCCTGGTGCTCCCTCTGGTCACCACGTTACCTTCTCTCCTTCCGCTTGCTCCTTTGTCAAACCAGCCATTCCTCCTTTCCACCACACTCCGGATGATACTCCCCTAATTTTGGAATCAAAGCTTCGCCGAAGATACCTCTCTGAACAAGACCCCGTCACCTCACCCACTGACCTCCCCAGCTCTGAAGAGGGTTCTTTGGAGTTATCCATCAGCCCCTTTCAGAACCAGAACCTCGGCCAAGCAGACAGTGGTCGTGGGTCAGAGACAGATATATATGAAGGCTCTACGTCTGAGCAAGCTTACCTCCAAGGGAGCAGCCAGTTGGCTCAAGAGGATCTGGAGGGCTCAACTTGGGCCACAGCTGTAGCCCTAGCATGGCTAGAGCACCGGTGTGCCGGCTACTTTATGGAGTGGGAACTGGTAGCAGCAAAAGCAGACTCATGGCTGCGCTGTCAGAAGCTGCCCGAGGGACTGGACATGGCAGGGCTTAAGGGAGCAGCCAGACAGCTGTTCCTGCTGCTACGCCACTGGGATGAGAACATTCAGCTGAACATGCTGTGTTATAACCCCAATAATATGTGAGACAATCATCTCAGAGGAAACCAAGCCAAATCTGCTTATTAGCATTCTCACCAGTTCCCAATAATAGAGACTCTAAATGCCTTTACGTGGAAAATCCTGTTTTATTATTTTAGGCAGTGCCAAGTTCATTCTACTACTACATAGCATAGACCAGGGGGCCTTTTATAATCATTGTGCTTTATGCAATCACAAATATGCCTTTACCATCTGAATGGGCTTTTTGTAGTCTAGTTTTTAGTTTGCAGCCAGTATAATATACTACTTTACCAAACATGTAATCACAGTCACTGTCAAATGAAGATTTTGATTATCAAGATGATTATTTGATAAATTAAACAAAGATGAACTTTAAACGCTGAAATGATTGATGGCAAAATAATAAATAACAAGCTCAAATTCAACCATTTGTTGTAATGTATAACAATGGAGACCACACGGGTTTAGTAGAAGCCGTTTGCCGTTTCAGTCTACTGCATGTTTTTCACATTAAATCTACTTATGAGTGCAGCCACTCACAACAGAGGATGACAAGTTACAGAAATCAGACTGATTGTCCACAGTTGACTTTTACACATTTGTGTAAAAATACAAAAAATATCCCCTTTGATAGAGAATACTCATGTTTCAGATGCCACAAGCTTATGCTTGCTATGCTGTTATTTTAAAGCTTCATGTTCTAGTTCTTATGCATTGTTGACACTTTTAATATACAATCATCTGAGCACCAGTAAATACAAATTTGAGATGATACCAGCCTATAAAACCAGCACACGTGACTAGACCAGAGGAATTATGGACTATGTAGTTGTACCACAGAAAGTAGGAATATAGCCCATGTAATGAATTCTTTCCACACAGCATAACATTCGTGACTTTCTCATAATCTCCACTCTTCTTATTTTCTATCTACAACTAAACCTGAGAATTCTTTTTTTTTTTCTTCTCATCTCTGCAACTGCATATCATTCCATCATGCGGGCATCAGTCTACACACACATGATGCTTCCTTCACTTTAAGCAGTGAGAAGCTTTCAATGGCTCCTTTTATTCACTTATAAACAGTCTACCACAGTGACCGCCCTTTGCACCAGTGCTGTCAGTATCAAAGACAGGACGATGGAGCGGGCTGGTTGTCAGCTGATTCGGCCGAATAAAACTTCTGGTCCGATCAGGCTGGGGTTCAGTGGCGTTTGTCCTTAACAGCTTTCTGCTCTTGTGTTTCTGCTGCAGCTGAAGGCAAAGGTGGAGCCAGCCAGAGACATAAGAGGATGATGAGGTGACAGACGTGGAGGGCAGCTGAGCTGCTGTTAGTAGAGGGATAGGTGTTCCACGAAAGCTCGATCAGACCCAGGATCAGTACCCTGCACACAAAAATAAAACAGTTTTTCATTCAAATGTGGCTGAGCGTTCAGGGAGGTGCTATACTGCAGGACTTAAGATTCTGTTTCACCTGAGCAGATGGGCCAGCTTCTTGACACCTCCACTCCACAGCAGGTAAGGCAGCGAGTGGAAGTACCAGACGTAAAACTGGTAGTGCAACGAGCGACTGAAGCACATGCCGATGAAGTTAGAGGTGAACAGAATCAGCACAACCTGTGATTTTCAGATAAGGACAAAAAAGGCATACCTGGAACATCATATGCAAAAATACGCTACGCCTCGTTTTACCATGTCCTGTGCCCTGTAAAGAAAATGTTCAAAGCAAAGCTAATTTCAGCTACTCGCTCGTCACAAGGTTTCCCACAGCAGGTTTTTGATTTTGCACAGTTTTGAATCAGAAAACTTTCTTTTTCCCAGGACTGTATGTCTGTCTCCTCTTGAATACAGTGGAACTTCAAGTGCCAAGTTTGTGGTTCTCTGTCCAGAAATTTTGACCTAGTTACTCTAAATAATCTTGCTGAGAGGAGTTTTCTGTATGAAATATTTTCAACAAGCCCTGCAGATTCATATTTAACATCTAATAACAGACTTACAGAAAAATATTTTTTGTATTACAGACAGGAGTAGATTCAAATGGAACAAAAGGATATGATCCACAGTACTTTTCTGAGCAGGGATTTTCCTCTTGCCTGGTTCCTTGAGAAGTTCAAAGATGCTTTCTCCTGGCCTGGTGACAGAGAG
>VOQK01022252.1:1086-21665 GCA_015052645.1 Benitochromis conjunctus
ACAGAAAATAAGGAAGACGAGGGACAGATTTGGCAGAAGATGGAAAATTTGCTGAAAATGGTAAAGACTACCTGACGGACTAAAATACAAATAAGTGACTCTGTGATATTTCCAGCTGACAGCTGATGACGCAAATAATGGTTCTGACTGATGACATCCAAAAATGGCACCAGCAGTGCATTAAATTAAGCATAACACACCGACGGGCTGGTGTTATTCAGTGTGGGACAGAAAAGAAATCTGATCATGAGAACCAGATTCTCACCTAAAGTAACTGTCCGTACTGGTGCCTGCTAAGCATGCTGAGAAGAAGAATTGAGATGCTGACCTATTGACCACCAGACACTACTGGAAACCAGTTTAAAAGCGAGTGACAGAGGCTTGTTTCTCACCATGCTGGGATGCTACAGTTAAGTATGCTGGGACATTGGCACATCTGTCTGTCACAGCAGTGAGGATGAAGAGACGAGGCCAGACCAGAGGCCAGAGGTTTGTTAAGGCAGACTACTATGAGCTGGACTGGTACTATGAAGAGTGCACTGATGGTAAGAGAGCACTTCAGTGTGGACCAGTTGAAAAGTCAGACACTTTATTGGAGTTAGCAAGAGGCTAATTTTTGTATGTAGCAAGTAAGTAGTTTCTATTTTATAGTTGATTTCAAGTGAAAGACTGCTACTTAGACGGCTGCTGTGGGGATTATATTCTAGTAAGACATTTAGTAGTACAGAACAGTTGAGGCTGAAAATGCCAAAAGATAAGAGCAACTACAATGACACAGAAAGACAGCAGTTTCCTGCACACACAACAGATTCAAAGCAGGGGCAGAGAGGACTTCCTGGAAAGTTAGCTGGGAATTTTTTTTTTTTGGCTTCAAATTCACACATATATGGAGGGCTTTGAAGAAGTCGTGCACACTGAATATACATTTACTGTCTTTTAAGTAACTCACTATTGGGATCAGCTTAAATGTACGCTAGTTTCTTTCCTAATTAAATGATGTGAATGTCACCTTGTGGCTTGGCATTCTCAGCAAAACCATGAAGGTAGGTGTTGTGGAAAGGAGAGAGAGCAGAGCAGCATTACAGCAAACACCAGGTGCTGTAATAGGTGGTGTTTGGCAGCTGAGTCAGTGGCTCCTAATATAGAGCCAAGTAGTAGTTGTGGGTGTTAAGTGTAGGAAGTGTGACTGGACTTTATGGTGGTTCCTGTGTTTCTGGACAACAACTAGAGGTCTTGTTGTGCTAACGCCAGCTCCCTGGTGCTGATGGCAGCGGGTAGCTGGCGTTAGCACATAGAGACAAAATCAATTACAGTTTTGTTGTTGACATGGTGACAAAGTAATGACACAAAAGGTCTCAAAAGGTCTTTTTTAATACTTTGAGGACTGACTGTAGCATGTGTAGCAGTGCACTGTGCAGATGGTGCTGTGGAGTCAAGCGGTGTCTTCACTGTAGGTTGCTAACTTGTTTTATTAGAAAATGCTGCTGGAGCGTTAATGAACAGCTGATATTAGCTGATATTATTAACAGCTGATATTTGCCCCGTTGGAGACAACAGCCTAATGCAACATTACAAAATGATGTATTGAATTCCAGTGTGTTACAACATCCTGTGGTATTGTCTCAGAGTAGCTTTAGCGTGTAACTTGAAATGATTAACTACCAGATTGAATCTGCAGATTGATCCACACACGCGGTCATGTGACAGGTGTCACTATCAGCAGGGGGTAGTAGTGGCTGGCTTGTTACCTTTTGGTGCTTTTTTTTTTTTTTTAGCTTCTACTCTTTCTTCACAATCATGTCTGTGTCTCTACTTTCTTGCCTTAGTCTTTTTTGTTCCCTCATTATGATGCACCTGCTTATGGTCCATTATTTAAAGTGTGATGTAACTGATGTCATGCTATACATATAGTTCTCACCTATAGTAATTGCTTTGGTTTTGGTTGTAAACATGCACATATTTGTGCACTTTTTGTATTTTGACATAATTGAACTACACACTTAGTATGGATGGTGGAAGAGACATTAGTTCATTGTCCTATATTACGCATTCTTACATAACAGTTTGAGACAGATTCCCAGTGTGAGCTGTGCAGCTTAAGTATTATTCACATGTGGGCAGCTGGTAGATGTTTTATTTCCAGTCTTTTTAGGAACTGATATTGCCTGATAGGCACTGACAGGTTTACTGTACTGAAATGTTTAAATGCCGGATGAGAAGGGACGCACGGCTTCTTTGACAAAGCTTTTCATGGAGCATCGAGGCAGAAATAGACATGCAGCTGGTTTTATGTTGGGGAGGGATGAGGAAGTAGGTTGGCTTATTTTAGCCCAGTGATTTGCATGCTCCTCCAAGCAGGTCTTGTTGATAGCAACCTGCCAAATACTTTTTGGCACTTCCAGAGGCCTTCAAAACAAATGGCTTAATGGGCAGAGGACAACCAGGACAGCTGGGCTCAGACTAGGGCTGGGGCTAAGTAAAAGGGCCCTATTCTTCCATTGGGAATGTAAGAGATGACTCTCACAATATTTGAATTTCAAGCTCGACAGCAAAACCCAGGAAAATACTTGATATTGGTTACCGTTTTAGATTTTGTGGGGGGGGGGGGGGCAATGCAAACTATAACGTTAATGTTTGTTTAATACTTCAGTGTTTTTCAAATTGGAGCTTTGAGAAATTGGAGGTCCATAAAATGTTATTCAGTGTTGTGAATGTCAGCTACTTCAGAGTGCCTGTATGCCTGCCACAGATGACAGAAAAAGATGAACGTATCCTCCAGGTCTCCAAAATGAAGCCAATATGAAAGTACCTTAAACCTGCATTATGTCTGAAGGCCACCAGGTGGCGATAGCTGTGGTTGCAAAAAGACTTCCTGTCCTATAGAAGTCTATGGGAAAACAGTGCTCAGTCTTGACATGTAAACACTTTCCTGCTGAGTTTATGAGCTCAGTCACTCATTTTAGGTCATATCGAATAAAAAATATTAAGCCTATTTTGTAAAACTTGGTGATACAAAGTTTCAAACTGGTGGATTAACCGTGGTACGAAATAGTCAGCCCCGCCCCTTCTCCTATCACAGTAGCTACATCCATGTACACTGTCTACGGTCCCTGCCTGCCTGCCTGCGTAGTGGAGTTGTGTGAAGTTGTGTGTCAGCTGTAGAAGGAGGAATGTGAAGTCTGAGCAGTTGCAAATGAGCATCTAATCTGCCTGTAATTTTAGTCTTTTTTTTTTTAAATATATGGAAGCTGAAATTTTTCACTTTGTTTGGAAGTCTTACATTTGCTTATTGGTGCTTATCAACTTCTCGGGACTCTTTTGTTTTTGTTTTTTTAACTTAATAAAATGTAAAGTTAATGCACCATTTAAGTGGATAAACAACAAAAGTCAACATTTTCCAAAACAAAAAAGGTTTTTGGTTTTTGAATAAAGGACTCAGGGCTTATTGCAAAACAACAGGTTATGTCTGCGTGAGAGCTAAATGTGTGAGAACTATTGGAGTATTAAGAGTCAACATGACCATAAAACAATGGGGGAGGTAAACGCTGCCTGGAAACACTGAGTGGTGTTTGTCCAGAGCTCTTTTGTTGCCTGCTGTGAAGCATCCATAGGACCATTGAGCGGAGTTACTCAAGCATGCAGGACAGTATTGAGCTGTCATCAGTGTTCTAGACCAATTACTATAATTATAACAGTTGAGCGCCAACTAATGAGCAGAAAATTGAGCTTCTTTGATGTGTCGTTTTTGAAGATTGGCCCCTCATAACAGCTCAGCTCAGACAGACATGTGGCACTGACATAGATCGCATATATGTTTAGTCTTTGTTTTTTAACATGCAATGAATATTATGGTATGTTATGGTAATGTCTTTTATCCTGTCTTCCTTCTTTCACCCCAACCGGTCGCAGCAGATGGCCGCCCCTCCCTGAGCCTGGTTCTGCCGGAGGTTTCTTCCTGTTAAAAGGGAGTTTTTCCTTCCCACTGTCGCCAAAGTGCTTGCTCATAGGGGGTCATATGATTGTTGGGTTTTTCACTATATGTATTATTGTAGGGTCTACCTTACAATGTAAAGCGCCTTGAGGCGACTGTTGTTGTGTTTTGACGCTATATAAATAAAATTGAATTGAATTGAATTAATGTCTTCTTTCAAATGTCTAAAAATTCCTCTCTGTTCATGTTTTTTACTTTTTATCTTTTCCACCTGAACTATTTAAATGTTGCGATAAAGGTTTTAAATTTACCAGTAAGCTGAAGTCACAAATTGACTGGTTAATTTATTTTGTAATTTAAGCCATAGAACTGTTTATTGATCTTCAATAAACTCTTGAAATGTTGTGAAACTTTGTTGGAATTTTTTTGCCTTGGTTTTGAACGGCTTGTTTCATGTCAGTGGTTGGCTTGGTGCTCAGGAACTTGAGGCATGACATTTGATGCTAAACTGAAACCGCATCTGTCCACTCTTTGCAAACTCTTTTGTCTTTGTGTCTTAGTCATTCACTTCCTGTATGTCCCCATTCGATGAGAAGAATTCAGTTCACTTTTGTATCACACATTGGGGTAACAAGCCAGGAGGAGACACCGATGCCTTTGGGGTTGTATTAGGATGGGCATCTGGTGTATAAAATCTGCCAAATCAAACATGAGAAGCTACCAGCCATAGCAACCCCTGGGGAATAAGGGAACAACCCAAAGTAGCTTTATTATAGCTCACCTTGTTAATGCAGTTCATGCAATATTAGGGTTCACAGTGCCTTATGTTTTGTAGGGTTCGTTTGTGTGGCTGTACAAATATGTCTCATGTTTATTAGACAACTACTTTATTCTTCAGTCTTTCTTCTGATTGACTTCATGGAAAATCTTTAAGCAGCTCAAAGTGCCCTTGCTTATCTCTTGACTCTCTTGATAACACTGTCTGCACTATAGTATGCAAAAACGGTCACCTGTGAAGGTGTGTGTGTGCGTGTGTGTGTGTCTGTGTGTCTGGCCCGGCCCAGCCCTGGAAACAGGTTGTGTTATTTTCTGCCCTGCCCTATTGTCACCATAGAGCTGAGCAGGACTGTACCAAGTTACTTTTTTCATGAGGGGGGGCAATTGTAAAGTGACAGTTTTTTGTTGGGAATTGTCCAAGCAGAATTCTCTTTTAGTTGCTTCTGTTGTTGTCCGTCTGAACCAAAGCAACCACACATAAACCACTGGATGGATAACACAGATGAGAATTATAGGCATAAATATTATGCATTTTAAATGCCCTCATCTGCTTGATTAAATCTGTTTTTAAAACTTTTTTTAAATTGAAAGCAGATTGTTGACCTGAGTGAGTGTGCCAGTCTACCCCATGGTTGTTGGAGAGTGGACAAGGCCATTCGCTGACTGGCCACAGAGAAAAAGGGGAGGAGTTTGGTTGTCTCACTGAGTTACCACAGAAGTGACACACACGCTTAGAAATTTAATTACTAGAAGCTCCACACACACAGGCTTTAGCAGACATGTACCATGGAGTGCACAGTGAGGCACATCACATTTAGGGAGAAACTCAAAGTCAGTTGCCTTTGGAACACACACAGCATTGTTTGCACATTTTCACACATACACACACACAGACTAGGAGACTGATTCACAGATTAAAACACACACAGGTAGAAACCATGGTGTTGTACCTGGTTAGCTGAAGCATCAGGGGAGAGGATGGCACTCATCTTGTATGGCGATGAGGACAATCTGGATTTGCCGAACGAGGATACAGAATATGTTTGTTTGCCAAAGCACGACAGCACAGAGCAGGAAGAAGAAGAAGAGGAGGAGGAGGAGGAATATACTAGTTTTCCCAGTCATGGAAGGTCCAAAGTGGAGGAAGGGGATGAAGAAATGGATGAAGAGCAGCAAGTTCTGTGTGAAGGTAGCAGTGAGATGTGTCTGGGACTAAATCTCTTGATGTTACGTTTGTTGATGCTTATCACTCAGTGCAGTAAGACACCTGGAGTTGGAAGTATATAAAAATAACAGACGCCATTTAACTTTTCTGTAGGCTATCTTAGCTCCTGTGGCTGTGGTTTCATCCAGCGGGTGCTCTCCCTGATGTTGATGATTTGTGTGTTTGGTTTCAACACAGCACGGTTCACCTACCTGCTGGGCTGACAACTTCAAATATGGGCTTGGCTTTTCATCTCAGCTGTGACTTTTGTTGTTGATATGAAGCGCCAGCAGGCTGCAGTTTGAACTGCAAACGCACTCAGTCTGTGTTTAAGCCTTTTAGGGTTTGTTTCAGGGATCCTTAAAAAGAGATGGATGTGCATCATGAGGGATGTACACATGTACTCTAATGCCAATTTGTTAAGCAAGAAAAAAAGTCTCTTTGCATTAATGTTCGATAACGTGTGAAGTGTCTGGTCGGCACGTGTAGGTCGGCTGCTGTTGCATGGATATGTTTTGCAGAGGCTGTTAAGATGAATATGTGGTCCTCCAGCTAAAGACGTGGTGTTTCATGGTCTACACAGGCTGTGTTTGGGGTATTAATGTGAATAACAGGGCTTCCTTTCAGTTTTTTTTCTATGAACCTGTGTGCTACAATTAAGGTTATTATAATCTCTGTAACTCCAGACTGCAAGCGCACCCACTACTTCTGCTGCAACACACACAAAACAGAAGGCCACAAGGGTGTGCTCACGTGGAGGTTTGATTACATTATGGCTCTAAATCCAGAGTCGCCAAATCAGATATCTGTGTTTAAGGTGATTGTCTTTAGTCCCACCTGTCTCCGAAACCCACATCATTTTCACAGCTGCTGAATAGGACCACTTGGCTGATGCTCTCTTTTGTCATTGTCTTGGGTCAAAATAAATAGAAAGAGATGGTGTGTGTCTGTCTTAAGTTACCCACACTTTGGATAATATATAAAGAAAACATCCTGCTCACCTCGCAGAATTAGGTTACACTTCCTCTTTGATAATCCAGGTTACAATCACCTTCTCTAACCTGTTGTTTGTCTTTAATGCCTGTTTCTCACCAGACTGGCTTAATAAAGTCAGTCAGTAATAGAAAGAGTTTCTGTAGTCAGATCAGCTTTTGTTAGTCAAACTATCGTCACTTCTTTCAGCTTAGCCATTTGACCTGGGTGGAGTGTTACCATGGTACCAAATCAGCATGGAGAGTTTGATAGCTGGCAGATAAACAGGCTGCACTCTCACTATCAGCAGCAGAGTGCTAATAGGCCAGATATCAAGTAAATAAATGTCTTGTGGGTGTTGTGTGTCTGTGTCTGTGCGGGCATGCACGTACACAAGTTTCCTCATACCAAATTATTCCAGTGTTTGTGGTTCAGCAACTCACACATGAGAAACGACTGACAGATATTTAGCCTTTTGTGATCAAACTCTTTGAACTGGGACTGTTTTTCCTATTGATTTTTAGTATTACTATGAACGTAGCTTAAATGTTGGCATGTCAGTACACTAGTGCCATCCATCCATCCTCCACTTATCCAAGTCAGCTCACAGCAGGCAAAGCAGGATATTGCAGATGTTCTTCTCCCTACACTTTCCAGTTCCTCCAGAGAGATCCCAAGATCTTCTCAGTACACATGAGATGCAAAATCTCTCCAGCAGGTTCTGAGTCTACACCGGGTTTGCACGATTCCAGTTGGGTGTACCTGGAAAACCTCCAAAATGAAGCATTCAGGAGGAAGCATAACCAGATTCCTGAGCTTTCTGGCTCAGGAACTGGCTTGTTTTCACACAAAAAAACAGTTGAAGTTTCAGTCCATATCTGTGGCAAAGACTAAAATAACTATACAACTAGTTGTTGTGTTGTGCTGAAATGTGGCCCAAGCATTCAGGATTGTGAGAGAATGACACTTCCTGACTTTGGAGATCCCCTGTTGAATTAACTTGTAATAAACCTCTAGTGCTCCCAGACAAATGCGTGTTTGGTAATAGTCCGAACATTATATGTCATTATATGTTCAGCATCTTATCGTTATCTCTGTAAAAATGACACAAAAGGACACAAACAACAAAAATGGGGAAAAAAGTAAAAATAAGATGCAGAGTTTAGGTGAAGACCTGATTTGAAATTGCCCTTGAAACTTTTGGGAAAAAGTAAACAGCGAACAAGCCAAGGTGCGCTTATTTAATCGAAAAACGCCTTCATAATGCTTCGTTTCCTGCCTTTGTTAGCTTACTTAATAATGGATTAAATCCATAACTAACCTTTATCCAGCATCAAGCATGGTCTTCCTTGTGTCCAGCATATGAGATCTGAAAATTTCACACAATTTGGCATGTTGATGAAATTACTTTTCTCCTTCTGTACCCAAAGTAAATATTTAAAAAAAAAAAAAAAATCTATCTCTATATCAACAATTTATTGTTAGTGACAAATAAGATAATTCATCTTAGTGAACTTACTGTCATATTGCAAATCTATCAGTTAGAATTATGGGATTACAACTAAAATAAGCCTGATCTATTACAAAAGAGATGATGTTAAAATGGAGTTGGTACCTTTTTAGGAATGTGTGTAACTTGTGGAGCTTGATGGCTCCATACTACTATGGTTTGCATTTGTATAGCTCACAACATTTACATTTTAAAAGCTCCCCTGGGTCTGAGCGTGGGGGGACGGGGTGAACTGCCAGTCCTCTCAGGCTAAAACTCAGTGTGAAAGCATTCTTCCCTGCCCCCCGAGTTTCTGCCGTTAATGTGCATTTCCACGGGAATTTCTAGCAACGCTCACTTATCAAAGTCTCACTTTTCATCCATTGGAAATTGTTTACAAATTATCTGCACTCACAAGTGAATATATTTTCAAAAAAGGTTGCTATAATTTTATTTCATTTTTTTATAAATTTGAAAGATACAAGTTGGTACCAGACAAGCTAGTTGTGCTGTTTTACGTAATTTCAGGTTATGACTGTTGCAGGTTATGTGTCTATAAATAATGTTTCCAATTTAAACTATGAAGTCATAAAGATGTAAACTCCTCCGTTTGAGGACTGAGGGAGTTGATAATGAGCAGCAGGGCTGAGGCGTGGCCCTTCACTCTGACCTCTATGTCAGTATTCAATAACTTATCTTTTCTGAGTCATTTGCCAGGAACAAAAACCCTGAGATGTGCGGAGGGTCATTGTAGGTGTATTTATGTTTTCATGACTTTAGTGCTGGAAGAGTGGCGCGAGGAGAGACGTGCCGTTTGTTTGTCAGTTTTTCCAGTTGCAGTGTCCAGTCTGCGCTGTGTGCTGCACAGGGCTGTAAAACCTGACATATGCATGTAGATAAATAAAGCTAATGCACTCCACACCCACAGCCCACACCTGTTATAACTATGAGCTGTATATGGGGAGAAAACAAAACAAACCTTTTCTTCCAACACACTATTGTACAAATGTCTTGATGCATGCTCAATCATCCAGATAAGTAAATCCCAAAAGCTTGATTCTGGTCATCTGGACGCAGCGTTTTCAGTGGGAGAAATGTTTTTTAACCTTTATAACGTTTATAAGGTTGGGAAAACCTGCAGTCAGCTGAGACTGAAGAAGTCACTTGGATGGAAAACGCTACGTCCAGATGACCTGAATCAACTTTTTGGGATTATTGTACAAATTAACAGCTTTAAACAGCTGAAATCAACATCTCGCAAAATGCTTTGAACAAAACCGGACATGTTTATAAGGGTTTACTTTAGTAGCTGACAAACATTTCCTGTTTGTCAGGTGACAAACATTATCTTGAAACTAACTCTTTAAAGCCTCCGACCTCACATTTGATCTAAAATGGTAATAATGTATTATTTATTTTTATTATATAACATGTTATATTTTATTTTAATTTGCAGTATGTATGACAGAAAATGGGAAATCTTTAACGAGGCAATGCATTGCCCCAAAAATTGCCCATAGTTCAATTTGGGTTTGAATGATATGAAAGCATACATGATTAAAAACTCAAAAGGTCAACCTAGATTATGATTTATTAACATGGTTTACATTATCGAGTGCAAAAAAAAAAAAAGAACTGTTAAAGCTTCTTCTGGAAATGTTGCACTGAGCCTTAAACACTCAGTTGCTTTCACTGTTTTTCCGTCTGCAGTGTTGTGTGCTGACAGAGTGGGCCAGATGACGAAGACCTACAGCGACATTGACGCTGTCACTCGACTGCTTGAAGAGGTAAAATTCATTAAAGTAGAATAACTAGAAGCCCAGGACACTATCAGAGGGACTGTAAGGCCCTTCGGTCACATGCTGTTATGTCATAGTCAAAATGCGGGCGGCTTTATCAGGCAAGCAGCATCATAAAAGTTGTTTCCATCGGCTGATATTCAAATGTAACTTTATCCTCCTCAGCTGACTGCGCTGACCAACAGAATGTAAAGCAGGGCGGAAAACAGGGTGACGTCACTGTTAAAGTATGAACTTAAGCAACCAGACAGCATTGTGAAAACATGGATTAGACAAACATCGCACCATCAACAAACACAGGACGTCCATTACTGCGAGCACAATTAATGTCAGATCTGTATATTTCTGATCATGTCAGTTATTTAAATTTCTTGTAGCACATGAAACTATCGCCGCATTTGCTTTACTAATAGTTGTTAATAGTACAATATATAGTCCTGTTGACATAGTGATAAAAACAGGAGTGGCTGGCTAACAATAAGCTTTTTATTATTGCCTCGTGTTGACTGATGGGAGTTTTCCAGTGCACACTGTGGCTGACGTATGAAGGTTTCCTTTTGAGGGTCATATTTAGTGATTAGTGGATATTGTGTTGCTTTTGCCACCCTCTTTTGTTTTGTCGTTTTCTTCACTGATGTATTTGAATTTCAATAACATTTAAAGCTGGTTTGAGCAATTCTGACGCACAATACCACCAAGAAGTGTGTCTGGTGTATAAAATCTGTGCTAAATCAAATATACAGATCCATCAAACCCCTTTTGCTAATAAGGGAGCAACTGAAAGAAGCATCTATATATCAAACTAGGCTAATGGTTGAGGGGTTTTGTTTACGAAGACTTGAAGCAGGGGGAAATTGCTAACCTTGATCTTTGCAAATGTTTAAACTATTGAAATTTTGCTAAACACGGCTTTGTCTCCGTGCAGAAAGAGCGTGACTTGGAATTGGCGGCTCGCATTGGACAGTCACTGCTGAAGAAAAACAAAGCCCTCAGTGAGAGGAATGAACTGCTGGAGGAGCAAGTGGAGCACATACGAGAAGAGGTACACTACAAATAAGTGTGCTCATCAGTGCTTCAGTATTTAGTGGTGGGAACTGTCTAATAATGTATGTCTGTGATGAGCTGTTTGTCTTGCATGCACACGCGGATAGTCTGTAGTCTTTGAAGCAGAGCACCCCCCGTTTATTCTCTGACTTTAATCATCTCCTTACAGGTGTCTCAGCTGCGCCATGACCTGTCCATGAAAGATGAGCTGTTACAGTTCTACACCAATGCGGCCGAAGAAAGTGAAGGCGAGTCCATTACCTCCACACCGTAAGTCTCCTTTTATTACCTCCTTTCCTCGCTGCTCAGCACATTTCCCCTTCTTGGTCAAATGCCACAAGCTAGACAAAACCAAAAAATGATTCATAAAAATATTTTGTCACATTTAAACTGCTGTGGGTTTTAGCAGATTTTCTTAATGAAAATGTGTGAAGTCTGTTGAGTGACTTAAACTAACCAAGCGTAACTCTTTCCCGTGTGTTCACAGTGTCCGTCCCAGTGAACCAAGTGTGTCATCCCCAAACTTTTTCCCCCTGGAGTCGCTGCAGAAGAAACTCAAAGATTTGGAGGAAGAAAACAAATCATTGCGATCTGAGGTATGCATACAAGAAAACATTTTTATTGTATTTTATTTTGCCTGATAGTCTAACATGCATGCATTAGAAAACTACTACTTTTCTTCCTCCTTTACCTGCTCTGCATGTCCTCCTTCACTATATCCACTGTGGAATTTCCACTGTGGTCTTCCTCTTCTCCTCCTGCCTGACGACTCCACCTTCAACATCCTGCAGTATATATCCACTGTCCCGCCTCTGCATTTGTCCAGCCTTGCCTCTTTAACTCTGTTTCCAAAATATTCAACTTGAGCTGTCACTCTGAAGTATTCTGTGAACGACTCGGACCCACACGGCGTTCGGTAACTGTTTAGTCACTTTTATTTATATGTCACACACCCAGTGCGTTTAGTTTGGTACCACTGGTTCAGCCGTGGTCAGCTTTCCAGCTGGCTCCGCACTCCACGCTCCCACTGCCGGTCCCCGGGGTGATGAAAAGGGAAGAGGAGTTCATCAGCCTAATTCCCTTCACCTGGACCTCAGCCTCCCTGGCACTGCCCCTCAAGCCCGCTGCACCACCCCTCCTCTGCAGCAGAGCAAAACCACACCCCTCCCACATACTCATTTCTGATTTTTTTATTTTTTTGTTCTGGTCACGTCCATCAAAAATCTTCATCTTCAAACTGGCCTCCAGTGTTTTTGTCAGTGCCACTGTCTCCAAACCATACATTATAGCAGGTTTCACTATCATCTTATAGATTCCCTTTGAGAAACAAGTCTTATATGAATTCTAAGCATGATCTTATCTTTGCTGTGATGAGAAGTTTTTATTAGGATAATAATGTTGTTTGCTGTTGAATAGTAATATTGGATTGTTTTCATTTTCCCTCCAGGCGAGTCATTTGGAGACAGAAACTATCTCCTATGAGGAAAAAGAGCAGCAGCTTGTCAATGATTGTGTCAAAGAACTACGTGAGTGCTTTTGTTTGTTTGTTTGTTTTTCCCCACACACACAATCACAGTCACTCTCTAGAAACAGTGTGGCCATAAGCTGTATTTTGCTGCTCTCATTTCCAGGCAATGCCAACCTGCAGATTTCCTCTCTGGCTGAAGAGCTGGCCAGGAAGACCGATGACGCCTCCAGACAGCAGGAGGAGATCACACACCTCCTCTCTCAGATAGTCGACCTCCAGAAGAAGGCCAAGCTTGTACGAAAGTCCCGATCTCTGTCTTAGATTACGTTAAATGCTAAAAATACTTTGGATGCAAACCGTTTCACACCTGCTGTCCTGTTTTGTCTGCCGTGTTGTTAGTATGCTTTGGAAAATGAGGAGCTGACTCAGCACTTAGGTGCAGCCAAAGACGCCCAGCGACAACTCACTGCTGAGGTAGGGCAATCCAAGGCCTGGTCACCATGGCAACAGCACTGTGTTTTCTGCATTGCCAGATGAGGAAAATTTGTAGTATGACTGTTATATATTCCTGCCATCAGTTTTGTATTTTTGTTAGATTTTACTGTTTAAAAATGATTACTTTATTATTAGTATCCTTTAGGATTAGGATACTAATTACTAATTTACTAATTGACTTGCAGCCATGTAGACATCCCAGCCTCAAACATGTGCTTGTTTTGTTTGTTGAGCTCCAGGAGAGATCCTGCTTATGGCTTCTCCTGTATTCACATATTATGATATCACCAAATTTAGCACCTACTGTATACTGACATTCTTAAAAACACATTTTATACCATCATAAAGCAGTATGCAAAGCTCGGTCTATCCGAGAAGCAAATTGAATGAAAATCAGTCCTTTCACTGTGTATATTTAACTGAGAGATAAACAGGAAACAAATGACCTCCAGGCTGGAGTTAAAACACTCTGCTTCAATGCATTTCATTTTCTTCTCTGTAAAAAAATTCTTGCCTGTTCTTCCTCCATTCTTCACTTTTAGTTGCAAGAGTTGCAAGACAAGTATGCAGAGTGTATGGAGATGCTCCATGAAGCTCAGGAGGAACTGAAGAACCTGAGAAATAAAACTCTCCCGCTCAGCACGCCGAGGCGTTTCCATTCTCTGGGCCTTTTCCCGATGGTGAGTGAAGGAGTTAAAGGTTTAAGGGTTGTTACAATGCAAATGAAATGAACATAGTCTGTCTGCATCAAAACATCTTCAGTTCCCAAGTAGCAATTTGTTTCCTCTCCAGGACTCGCTGGCAGCAGAAATAGAGGGCACTATGAGGAAGGAGCTCCAAATGGATGATCCAGACATAGAAGAGCAGAGGTACATATACTTTTTTCCCCACAGTATGATCTGACTCAGGTGTTAATCATTTGTAATAACCTAAAAGTCATCCATCAACTCCATGTTTGTGTGTCTGCAGACTGCATCCAAAGCGAGTTTTCCAGACGGTGAAAAACCTCAATCTGATGCGTCAGCAGCGTTCTTCTCTAGCCCCCTCTCCTCTCAACATCCCAGGCTCCAATCAGACTTCATGCTTCACCTCAGGGCGTTCCAGCAGGGTGGGCACGCCACGCTCCAACTCCATTTATGGTAGTGAAACAGGAAGTGGGATCATCCTAGACAACAGGACTAGCAGTATCCTGGAGATGCCTGATGACGGGTATGGACATCGCTCCCGCTACGGACCGTAGATTGCAATGATGAAGCATAATGACCTGATGAAATGTATTTCATTTAAAAGCACCACAGTTTCTTTGTCAAATCTAAATGATACAATTATCTAAGGTTACTTCTTATTAGTTTTTTCCCCCCTTTTGTCAGTGAATTAAAATAAATTATCCTTTTATTATCTCAAAACAGGGATTAACTTTGTAAAATAACTTTATGAGCTTTTTAGTGTTTCACTGAAAACACTGTCTGTCTCGCTCTTCAGGTCAGAGGACTCTAACAAGCGTCCCCCTGGTACCCCTGGGACTCCGGGCAGCAGGGACTTGGAGGCAGCCTTGCGTCGCCTGTCGCTCCGCCGGGACAACTACCTCTCAGAAAAACGATTCTTCGAGGAGGAGAGGGAACGAAAGCTGGCTTACCTGGCCAAAGAGGAGGAAAAAGGAGGCCCAGGAACCCCAACGGAAAGCCTGTTCTCGCTTTCCTCGCATACCTCAGTTGGAAGCATCTGGTCGGGATACTCATTCACACCCAGGTCCTACCTGCCGGAGAAGCTGCAGATTGTAAAGCCGCTAGAAGGTGATTATTCCTCTCAGAGTCACAAGTCCTCTAATCTTCCACATGACGAAAAAGAAAATCAGAATTTCGGCAGTGAAAAAGGCTTTCGCAATGAAAATGAGATTTTGAAGGAAAAACAGGAAAAACAGGACCAGGTGCACAATTCCAGCCTCACTCCTCCCAGAGCACGCAGCCAGATTTGCGAAACCCAAAGCCAAGCCCCTCAGAATGAGAATCAATACCTGATTTTTCACAAATGCAATCAGTCCAAGATCTTTCTGAGCGCCTCACCAGATCCTAACAAGCTGCGAAGGAGCTCCAGTTTGATGGAGCTGAGAAGTCTCTCAAGCTCACAGCCTCAGCTGGCTGTAGCCACAGGTCTGCTGGAGAGGTTGGTGCAACAGGACGGTAGTTTAAATCTCCAGCACTCCTTTTATTTTAGACATACACAGCTGCGTTGCTGCTTTGAAATTTAGTACGTTAGCCTGCTGTGTGTGGAGCAGTGCGACTGGTTTGAAGGCTGCAGTTTAAAAATGACAATATTTCAATGAGCACGTTCTACACACAGTACCTTATACAAAGTAGATTTAATTATTTGTTTTCCTAATATTTGATTCAAGTGTTGTACTCGGATGTCGGAGTGTGTATCAAACTTTAAAGTTGCGCACAGCCATAATGTGTTAAAAAGCCTACCTAGCACATAACAACATATGCTCACTGACACACTTGCAATGAGTGATTTCCTGTATGGTATTTCAGATGCACTTTCTGTATTTTTCAGCACATGCTAAACATGTTTTTGATGCCTTGTTTTAATAGAGGAGCTTTATTATTTATTTATTCAATCCTTAGTGTTGGATTGTCGATATAGAGCAGTTATTGCTACATTTATAATAACAGCAAATATTTCTAATGCAGAGGAACTCAGAAACCTGTTTTTGTTAAAGTGTACTGTAAAGAGTACTACTAGAGTATTTTACTCTTCATTCATCCATCCACTCCCAGTATTGTCCTGTGCAACAGGAGGCTTCTTTACATCTTGTATGGTGGCACCACCTAGTGTCCAAACTTGGAGTTGCAACCATTTATGTCATAGGACTAAAATGTGTTCTCTAAGCACCTGAACATATGAAATGTACAAAACAAAAATAGATGGAAATGTTTTATTTGAAGTCTAATGGTGGTTAAGAAATAAGTAGTAATGTAGAATCAGTCTCAGGTGATTATTTCTGAAATCTTTCGCAGCTGAAAGGATTGCATGATGTCTGTCTTCATGGGTCCTTCATACATTTCTGAGCCTTTAAACGGTGTCATGATGCTGTATGTACTGTCCACCTCTCATACTCTTCATTTGTTGGCCTTTCGGTTCACTTTGGTCTTTGCACTTTACTCTTGTTCTATTCTCCTTGTTTGCTTTCTTTGATGATTTCTTGAATAAAGTCTTCATCATTTTTCCACTTTCCATTTTTCTCATTTCTTCTGTGTTAGTTTTGATCTTTTGCACTGGCATCTCTCAAAATGCATCTGTAGTAGAAAACCATTTTCTAGACTTGAAATTCAAGCAGTTCGCTGTGCAAAGACACTTTGGCCTATAGACTTTCCTGCTTTGCCATGACATCCACCTTCAGTGCTGTATGTGAGAGTCTCTGTGCTGCATAAAGAAACACTGTGAGTGTTATAATCTAAGAATGTGCATTTGCCTGTTTGTCCTGTCTGTGTGAGCATATTTTGACTTGCATCGGCTGTGTCCACGTCTTTACTACGAGTGTGCGTGTGTGTATATATAATGTACTAACAATAATTTTTTTTTACTTTTTAAGCTCATTTCAACACGTAAACAACACTTCCTGAACATAAATGACGTCTGCATGTTCACCTGCAGTAAGAAGCTCTTAGAGTTTAAACAGATGTAGTCTGTTTACCTGTGAGATTGATCATTTAAATCTTGATAAGCATGGCAGTACCCCAAAATTCACTCTTTAATAAACATTTATCTGTTGTTCTCTCAGCATTAGAAACGTTTAAAAGCTTCACAAACACCACAAAGTGCCTGTGAGCTGATGTTTAAAGAACATCTCTATCTGGAAATGACAAACCTCATCACAGATTTTGTGGTATTCCTTCTGTATGCGTGTTTAAAGGAGGTCATAAACTTGTTAAAAATAGCTGAAGCTGCTGTTTATTTTCGTGTAACTTGAAGATGTGTTTTTTCCTAGGCTCCGCTACGCTCCACGCATGGCAGCAGCTGGCTCAGCCTCACATGGGCGCTCTGCTGGATCACAGGCCCGGCGTGGTCACGAAGGGCTTCCGCACTTTAGCGCACGAACAGGAACAGGAGGGCAGCTGGCAGCTGGACCAACCAGAGGAGGATGAAGTATCATGTGACTCATTTACAGGCGTGCCAGGGGAGAGCCCTGCTCCCATGGATCTGCCTCGCTCTACCTCTACTCCCGCAGTCTGCCGCAACAAAAATGGCAACACTGACGAAATCAGCCAGTCAGACGCAATGAATGGAATGATCTGTGGGTCTGCAGAAGCAATTCAAGGAAATGATGGACATGTTGCAAGCATGCTCTTTCCTCTTTCCAACTCGTCCCCTTCCTCTCCTCTCCCTTCTTCTTCCGAGATCAACGGGCACGTGGACCTCAAAGAGCGCCAAACCTTACAGCCAAACACTGTGGACCGCACGCCTGGTGAGGGAGCCTCTTAGCTGGGGTTACAGCACTGCATCAAACCACAACACCTTCATGTTTGCCCCGGAGCATGGTGATAATAATAGGGAACGAGGGTGACCAGGAGGGGTGGCGGGTTTAGGGGCAGGAGAAAGGATTCATTGGACATGTGACATCCCATCCTGCATGATCAGGCTCATGTGTACACACCTGCACACCCACCCACCCCAGGAGCTGTCCCCGTGTATGCAGTCAGCGAACGGCAAGGAGACAGAGTACATGTTTTTATTTTTGTTCTTTAATTTCCCTCAGTTTCCATCTGCAGCCTTTCTTCTCAGTTCACACTTTCTTTTGCTGCCACTTTTTTTCTTTTATTTCAGCCAATCACGCTTACACTCACGCTTTTCCATCTTTTCAAAGTCTTAAGGCCTAACTTAGTATCTTTAGGGTATATTCTATAAGACAATTAAGACACTATTTAGGAGCAGGAGGGTTTAATATTTGGCGCTAAGCTGTACTGTCTTGTAGCACACAGATACAGAAAGAAATTTGGCCGAGCTCGACCTAATGCTGAAGTACGTGCAGGTCAAGTGCTGTTGGGGCAGCTGTTCGAGTCACATGAACTTGTGACGCTTGCGGCTGGCTAATATTGGAGCCGACTGAGCAGCTTTGGTGTGGATGACTGCCGTGCCATTGATATTCCTCTTGTCCCAGAGATGCAAATCTTGTGGGAGTGGGTGGCTTTAACCTTGCTGCCACGAGCCAAAAATGAACATTAGATGGAATTTTGAAAACAAAGCTTTATTTTTGTTAAATCAACATCGTACCATTTAAAATGGAGAAGAAGCGCAGACTAGAATAAACCTTTGTAAGTGTGCCCAGTACAGTGAAATTAGGAGCGCGTATCCATGAAAACACAGAGAAACATTAAATAAAACAAATTAATGCAAGAAAGTCAAGCTAACCTAACCCTAGAAAGGGTGTAAACATTGTAGTTCTGTAACTGTAATTAATGTGAATGTAAATACAGTGCATCTGTCTATTAACACTAAAAAGTTAAAGTGTTGTAGGAAAGACAGCCCCGTGTGGCCTTGGTTGTAACTACAGTACTACTGCAACGCAAAAATCTGCGTCAAAACTTACAGCATTTAAGTGTTTCATAATTTATAAAAGTGGAATAAACTTTACAGGCTTTCATGCTTTTCCCTCAGGTAAATCTGATTTTGTGATTCTTGTTTGTCTAAATTCATTTTGGGTTATTGGAGATAAATAACTTTCCCTTTAATAATCTTATAAACGCTACCATGACTGTATCGAATGGTGCATGTATACAAATGTCTTCATGCTTCAGATATATGAAGTGCATATTCAGTCACATCCGATGAGTGTGTAACAGATTCAGCTGCTGTTTCTTGTTGTCGAGGCTCACTCTTAGCAACTGCATTTTCACAACCAAAGCTATCAACTTTGAGTTTCTCTAACAGAAAGGGGGGGGGCTAATGTTATCTGGGGCTTTCACTCGGGTCCTGTGCTATGCCTACGGTCTATTTTCTCCACGATGTTGTTAACATTGTTTTTGCCTAGTTGTGTTTGGTTTATTTTGTGTCAGTACTAAAAGCCTTCCCCTCTCTTCTTTTTTTTTCCTTCCCTTTCTTTCTCCTCTAGTTCTTTTCCCAGGGAAGTGTATGTCCCACACTAGCTCCACATACACCTTCACCACCTGCAGGATTCTCCACCCCTCTGATCAGCTGACCACTGCATCCCTCAGGTAAAGAATAAATAAATAAATAAACACATCAACACTTAAACGCTTAATTGATAAACCTTTGTCTTTAGCCTGAGTTGTGTAATGATAAACAACAGCTGGCAGTCAGTTTTATATCTGTACCAAATGATAGACCTGAAGTAGTAAGTTATTGTCCGTTTTACTCAGTCATGGCTTGATAGAATAAATAAGATGCTTTTTAGCGAACGATACAAGTTTTCTCTGATTTTCATCAAGAGTAGGTTTCCAGGCAGGGCTTCTGTGTTGCCGTAGACCTGGCTCATAACGCTCCATGTCCCTGCTGTCTTGATTGGCTTAACAGGTCATGTGACGAGGAAGAAGAACTGGAGTTGTATCACATGGTTGTGCAGACCCATTAAATAGTGTGCACATGGGTGAGGAAATGCATGGTAGTGCATTTCTAAAGACTTGCTGGTGTGTGAAGCAGAATTTTCACTGTCTCTCTTTTGTCTGGTCAAACTTATTGGGCAGCGACATGTGGGCAGCTGTGTGAGGCAAATTTCACAAGCACTAAACTTTGAAAAAGCCCCGCAAACACAAACATTATGTCATGTTTAAAAGCTGTGTCCTCTAGTTAGTCACGGGGCAGTGTGTTTCTTACTTGCCTCATGAGTTTCCCTGTCAAGAAGCCGCTGTGTAACTAACAAATCTGACATCCAAGGATACAATCACTGATCAAATCTGATTAAATCTAACTGTGTTATACTCGGTGGAAATAAACTAAGCAAAGAGGTCCTTTTTTTTTGTTTGTTTTTTTTTGTTCTGAGAATTGGCTGAAAAGAAATCACTCACTTTTAATGCTAAAGGTCAGCTTTCATCTTGGAATTAGAGTTTACAGTCTCAGTTTTTCTGGCACTTTTCCCATCAGTTAAAGGTCACGTGACGGTGTCTACAGAGGACCGTACTCCCTGCAGAGCGGTTAAGGCCTACAAATTGGACTGCTATGCTTAATGTTCCTTCACCATGTATACGGGGCTTCAATAACTAACTTACTGTGTGATTAAATTGTTTAACGTGTGGACAATGTGTCGATCAGTCTTGATGTTTCTGAGTTATAAGAGTACAAATCACTGTGCAGGCTTGAGCCTAAACTTGTATGCGCTTGCTCAGTCTTCCAGAACAAGGCCAAATTTAATGATCATATTAAAGGCTGGGAGTGTCTGTATAATT
>VOQK01022254.1:4775-18725 GCA_015052645.1 Benitochromis conjunctus
ATTGATAAATAATTATATATTATAGGGGACTATAGTTAAAAAAAAGATGAAGGATAGGATTTTCAACCGGAGTAGAGCGGGACAGAGCAGGCGGGTTAATGGCTGTGCAGAGCAGCAGGGGAACTGTAGCTGAACTGAACTGAGTCCGGAGTGTGGGGAACTAATCCAAGAAAATAAAGAGTGAAGAGCACAGCAGAGAAAAAGGTACCAGGCCTGAGCAGGAGAGCTGAGAGGTGAAGCTTCAGATTGAGCTGTTTGGAAGCTGGATGAGAGACTGCATGTTTGCAGATGTGGACGAGATGATAAACTTTGTTCTGTTCTACTTTTACAATATTTATTTAAAACATGGTTCTTAGATTTTGGTCAGTTTTAAAATGTAGGCAATCAGCTTTTATATCTGTTTCACACTAACCACTCTATGTTTATATTGTCTTTATTTTAGCACAGTTATTGCCACACTTTATTAAAGATCATTTTTAACCTTATTCATAATGTTATTCTTATGTAATAATTACTTTTTTTCAGGTCTGATGTTAAGAAATTCCTGTAGTTTAATTCATTAACGTGTGTCATCTGACATCATGGATAGATAAAGCTAGGTATCATCTGCATAGCAATGACAATGATGCTTGCCTTCTAATAATACTGCCTAAGGGAAGCATGTATAATGGTCAGTGGGCTTATATAGCACTTTTCTACTCTACTTGAGCACCTAAAGAGATACAACATGCTTCATTCACCCATTAATACCCAGCCATACAAGCCCTTTTTTCGATCCTGAAGTACTTTCTAGCTAACATTCGCACTCTGACAGATGCATCGGTGAGCAATGTGGAGTATAATGCAGATACTGCCACCCCATTAATGTAAATAGAATTGATCCCATTACAGAACTCCCCATTTACATAAACAAATTGGAGCCTACTATCCAGATATGGTTCAAACTACTGCTATGCTTTAATACCTACAGTATGCTCTAGTTTCTATAATAAAATATTATGGTCAACACTACTGAAAGCTGACCTTCTGTCTAGTAGGAAACAGAGGTTTGAACAACAGATGAATAGGGCAGCTGTGTTTACAGACAAGAGTAAATGAAATTTATTTGAGACTTTGGGCACTTATATTAGTTTTATGATTGAACAACATAGCAGACAGAAAAGGAGAGACAAAGATCAAGGGGAATGGCCCAGGGCAGACTGCCCCTGCAGCTGCCTATGATCATATGCAGTGTCTGCAAACTTATACCAGCCCCACAAATTTGGCCATGTTAAAATTGAGCATTGAAAATCTCCGTTCTATCAATACAGATATAATATGCAAAAGTATAATAGCTCAATTTTAATACATTTAAAAGTAATAAAATACTGGGAGAATAGAGTGTTTGGCAATGATCTTAGCCTAACTAACCAATGCAGTCAAGCAGCAGCTTCTGCTGGGGTGTGGTAACAAACCACCCCATTAGATTATTTGTGTATCAGTATATCGGTGGGTACATTTTGAGCACATTTGAATAATTATTGTGGGGTTTAAGAAAAGTTTGATTTGCCAAGGGGTATCTACACATCCATGCCTCTGCTAAATTATTTTCTCTTCCCTGTGGGGATAAAACTTTATAACCCCCCCACACACACACATTTAAACTCTGCATCTCAAAACAGTCTACAACAATTAAATCAGAAAGTAACTTTCACTTTCAGCACTAATAACTGTAGAGATGAAACTGTGTAGAGGGAAGTGATAAAGATTGTGTTCCATTCTAACTTTTCAGCATGCTACCCTGCCTGCTGTTTAGTGCAAAACACTAATAGGATTGTTTAGTAAAAACTACAACTAAAACTAAAAAAACACAAAATATTTTGAGCTTCAGATTTTATACGGATTGACAAAAATTCAGAAGTTGATGAGTCATGAGTCAATAGAAGTTTTTACCCACAGGCTGTCAAACATGTCCTACCTCCACCCTGATTGAAGATTAACTGTGCTGTTAACATTCATGGACACGTGCACTGTACTTATCTATAAACAGTATTCATTGCAGAGCAGACTGTTTTCTTAGGATTCTACTGTGGTGGAATCTTTATTTATTCTTTTTTAAAACTGAAAAAAATTGAGCTGTTGCATAAAAGTATGGGGAGTGTCCACATACTTGAAAGTCTGAAAACTTGTTTATGTTATAAAAAGCTTCTGAGTAAATTCCAATACAGAGACAGAAAATTGTACTCAAAATGGTCAACTACAAAAAGGGACAAAAACTAAATTTTTCCTGAGTTGAGTGAAAGTTGTAAATGATCTTTTTATGGCCTCTGACAGTGGACACATTTCTGTGCTTGTCCTGCTACATCTCAGTTGACTATAACATTGACTAGAGCATGCTTTAGGTACTGCCCTGCAGTGGTTTGAATCTAATAGACTCCAGTTTGTTCATGTAAATGGAGAGTATTCTTCACACACAAAGGATAATTATGCAGTTAGAGATGAGATTAGATTAGATTAGATAACACTTTATTAATCCCTCAGGTGGGTTCCTCTGGGAAATTCAGTAAATTCAGTAGTTCCACAGAATTCTGTGTTAAGACCAATTACATTATACATGCCTCCCTATCATTGGAAAGCATAGCATACATTTTCACTGCTATGCAGATGACACACAACTCTATTTATCCATGAAGCCAGATAACATGCACCAATTAGCTAAACTGCAGGAATGTTTTAAAAGCATAAAGACCTGGATAACCTAAAATGTTCAGCAAAATTTTATTCTAAATTCAGATAAAATTTAGTTTTTTGTATTTGGTCTAAAACTGTGGACAAATATATAAGACTGCTTTCTTCTATTTACGCAATATGTCCAAAATTAGAAAAACATCCTGTCTGAGAGTCATGCTGGAAAACTGGTTCATGCTTTTATTACTTCTACGCTGGACTACTGTAATTCATTATTATCAAAATGTTCTGAAAACTCCCTGAAAAGGCTTCAGTTGATCCGAAATACTCCAGCAAGAGTACTCATAGGGACTAGAAAGAGAGAGCTTATTTCTTCTATATTGGCTTCTCTTCATTGGCTCCCTGTTAAATCCAGAATTGAATTTAAAATCCTGCTCCTCACATACACGGTATTGAATAATCAGGCCCCATCTTATCATAATGACCTTATATACTACTGTATCGCCCCATTAGAGCTCTTCGCTCTCAGACTGAGGGCTTATGTTGGTCATAAAGTATGAAGCATTAGAGGCAGAGCCTTCAGCTTTCACGCCCCTCTTCTGTGGAACCAGTTTCCTTTTTGGATTTGAAAGACATACACCCTCTCAATTTTTGAGATTGGGCTTTTCGCTAAAGCATATAGTTAGGGTTGGATCAGGTGACTCTGAATCCTCACGCACAATCCCTATGCTGCAATAGGCGTAGGCTGCTAGGGGATTCCCTAGCAGCCTACGCAGTGAATGTATTTTCGGCAGTCACCTTTCTCACTCATTGTGTTAATAGACCTCTCTGCATTGAATCATACTTGTTATTAATCTCTGACTCTCTTCCACAGTGTGTCTTTGTGCTGTTTTCATCCACTCACCCCCAAACGGTTGCTGCAGATGGGCGCCCCCTCCCTGAGCCTGGTTCTGCTGGAGGTTTCTTCCTGTTTAAAGGGAGTTTTTCCTTCCCACTGTTGCCAAAGTGCTTGCTCATATGGGGTCATATGAAAGTTGGGTTTTTTTCTGTTTTCTTTGTATTATTGTAGGGTCTTAACCTCATATATATTAATATAACCTGATATAAAGTGCATTGAGGGAACTGTTGTTATAAATTAAATGTAATTGAATTTCCAACAAATACAGACAAACTGCCCTTCACTGAAGAAACATGCACTGACAGGTGAAACACCACAGAAAGGAACTCAATTTGGACAAGAATACTTGGCAAGAAAATCATGTCAGAAAATTCGGTAAAGGAGATAAGGAAGACTGAACTCTAAATTGTTCCTCCTGATCAGTGCTATGCTTGACCTGAAGATGTAACTTGTAATTTTTAAAATGACAGAAAATTGAAAGCCTTCAACTCCTGTTTGATTTGTGTGGTATCTTACTGGGGAAACCCCAACAATCAGACAATTGTGATTGTTGGGGGTTTCTGAAGAATACTATAGACTCTTTACCTTACAGTATGCACTTTGAGGCAACTGTTATTGTGATGAATGTGACTCAGCTAAAAAAGCATTAGCTGGTGGACCCCTCCAAGAAGCTCCAATCTGGTTTTGTAATCATAAGGAGATAAAAATATTATGATCTACTTATTAGCAGAACATTTTCTATCTGTACTCTGTAGATGAACATAAAGGCCATGACACAGTTTCAGCTGCAACAGAAAGAACTGAGATGAAGGTAGAGTTTGAGGTTAGTTGGCAAAATATCCAGTTGAGAATCCAGGGCCAGCTCTCACATGCATAGGATCATTATGGTTTTTTTTTTGTTTTTTTGCCTCACAGTTACCATTCAGAGTAAAAACCCATCATGCATCCACATCTGTCCTTTGAGGTACTTTGAGGATGTTACCGGAGTTGTGTCAGAGACCAGAGATGTACTGCAAGACATTTTGTGTGAGAGGTTGAAGTTTTGATTTAAAAAAACAAAAAACAACCCAGGACTCTGGATTCTTCAAATATTCATTTTATTCAAACCAAGTACACACATTTCTTTTATTATCTAAGGTGAACAGAAAAGCCATAATTCTGAACTAACAGCTGTCTTATTCCAAACATCCAGACAGATTCATTAGATAGTATCAGGTTCTGAGTTGAGAGAGTCTGACAAGATGCTGTTACCGGAAGGTAGAGTGTAGCAGGGAAAGAATATGTGTAGCAGCCACACATAAGCATATCAGTAGAGTAGGAAAAGGGTATGATTGTCTTTTTATTATTTGAAGTAACAAATTGGGGGCATTAGCTTATCAGCTAAGCAGTTACAAATTTTTGCATAGGAGTGTATATGGATTTCAGTGCAGGTACTCTGTTCTTCAGCATCCCTGAAAGGACGATTCACCTCTACAGAGTTTAGTTCACATCAACTCAGCTGCTCTATGCTGACATTCAGCTTTATGGTTACTTTTGTGGAGTTACTGCTGACTTCTCTATACTCAAATAAACTTGACACATCCAGCCAAGAGATATAATCTCTCCAGCATGTCCTTGGTCTGCCTCGGGGCCCTCTCCCAGTGGGACATGCCTGGAACACCTCACCTAGGAGGCATCCTTGTCAGATGCCCATATCACCTCAACTGAGTCTTTTCAATTTGGAGGAGTAGCGGTATCTCCTTGATGGCCAGACACCTCACCCTGTCTCTAAGGGAGAGGCTAGCCACCCTTCGGAGAAAGATAATTGCCGCCCCTTGTATCCGCAATCTTGTTCTTTCGGTGACTACGCAAAGCTCGTGACCATCGGTGTCACGGTACTGGGTCTGCAACCCAGTGTTTGGTGTATTTTAGTTTTATTTCGTTGATTATTGTATTTTTCTTCATGTTTCCTGTTTTATTCTGAAAGAGTCTGGTGTGTTTTTGTCATTCTGTTTAGTTTCACTTCCCTGTGATGTCATTATGTTTAATTTCAGTCAGCTGTTTCCCCATGTGTTCTCACTTCCCCTGATCACCTCCTGTGTATTTAAGTCCTCTGTTTTCTGTGTTTCATTGTCAGGTCATCTGTTGTAGTACTCATGTCATGTTAGTGTGTTTCATGATGGTGTTCAGGGCATGTTCATATTTTCAAGTTTTGGTTTTATACCTTCACAGTTCATCTCATGCTACTGCTCACCATCATGTTCAGGTCTGTATCAGTGTAATCACAGTTTTGTCATAGCAGTCATAGTTTAGTCTCGCCCAGTTTAGGTTTAGTTTTTGTTTTTCTCCACCTGTTGCTTTTGCCTTATGTACCAGTTTTTCCATCAGCCACAATAAAAGGCTCGCTTTTAGTTCACCACAGTTTTTGTTGTCCTCTGTGTCCAGCTTTTGGGTCCTGTTTCAAAAAACACCAGCAAACCCCGCCGTGACATTAGGTGAGGGTAGAAATGTAGATTGATAGATTGACTGGTAAACCACAAGCTTCACCTTTACGCTCAACTCTCTCTTCACTATGACAGACTGGAACAGGGTCCTAATCACTGCAGACACAACACTGATCCATCTGTCCATCTCCTGCTCCCCTTTCGCCTGACTTGACCCCAAGATACTCAAACTCCTTCACTTGGGGCAGTAGTTCGTTCCTGACTAGGACTGGGCACTCCACACTTTTTCGTCTGAGGACCATGGCCTCAGTCCTGGATGATCTGATTCTGATTCCCACCACTTCAGTGCGAGCTGAAGGCCACCACCCGATGAAGTAAACAGAATGATATCATCTGTGAAAAGCAGACACTAGATTCTGAGACTGCCCAAGTGGAAGCCTTGTGCCATTTGGTTATTCCTTCTGTCCATAAAATTATGAATAGAACTGGTGACAAAGGGCAGCCCTGACGGAGTCCAACACCCACTAGAAATAAGTACTACTTTATGTCAGCTATGCTGACCAATCTCTTGCAACGGTTGTATAAGGATCGAGGACACCCCATACTCCCAAAGCACTTCCCACAGGACACTCTGAGGGACACGGTGCCTTCTCCAAGTGTACAATACACATATAGAGTGGTTGGGTAAAGTCTCTTGCCCCCTCGAGTATCCTGAAGAGAGTGAAGAGGTCCAGTGTTCTGTGACCGGGATAAAAACTGCATTGTTCCTCCTGCATCTGAGGTTTGCCTAATGGACGGACTCTCTATTCCAGCATAGCCATTCTCCAGTAGGCTAAGGAATATGATCCCCTTATAGTTGGCGCAAACCCTCCTGTCCCCCTTCTTGAAGATGGGAACCACTATCCTGGTGTGCCAATCTAGAGGTACCACTCTTGTTTGCCATGCAACATTGTAGAGGCATGTCAACCAAGACAGCCCTACAACATCCAGAGCCTTCAAGAACTCAGTATAAACCTCATACACCCCATGGGCCCTGCCACCAAGGAGTTGTTTAAATGCCTCAGTGTCCTTACCCCTAGTGATGGAAGAGTCATGCCCCTCATCCCAAGATTTTGCTTCCTCTACAGAAGACGTGTCAGTGGGATTAAGGTCCTCAAAGTGGTGGCCTGGCCTTAGTCGTCCGGTTGGGCACAGCCTGAAAACAGGCCCTGGGCCCACTCTCCTGAAGTCCAACCACTCACATGAGGCATCATAGGGGTCAGGTGCAGTGTGTGCTGGGCGCCGGCCAGGGGCAGAGAACCTGGTCGACCAATCCCCGACTACTGAGACTAGCGATTGGGACATGTAATGTCATCTCTCTGGTGGAGGAAGAACCTGAGCTAGTGCGTGAGGTTGAGTGGTACAGACTAGATATAGTCAGGCTCATCTTAACACACAGCTTGAACTCTGGAATTAGTCTCCTTGACATTGACTGGACTCTGTCTCAGCTTGCTGCCTGTATATTGGAGTTTTTCCAGGTGGAGGAGAGAGTTTGTTCCCTCCACCTTCAGGTCGGGGAACGGGTCTTGACCGGCCTTCTTGGAGACCCTTATGGAGGTGCTTGAGGGTGCACCACCTGGCGGACTGTCATCTTACTTTTTATTTTTATTAAATCTGTTTGCAAGTTGTTGCATCTTGCTGCAGTTACATTTACATTTATTTCCATGATGTGTTCATAAACAAAATCAACAAACAACAGCCTTCTTAGAGGATATTTTAGAACTATATTTTTCAGAATCTTAATTAATGAGAAAATCTTGGATTATGTTTAATGTGTGAAAAAAACTGAATGATTCAATGATAAATGTATTCAAATAAGCAATTGACGTTATACTTTCTTTCCTCTCAGTCAAATGGAAGAGCTAAACCCTTTAACTAATATAAAAGTGTAACAACCAACCACCATTGGCTTTTGTCTTTAATCATCCTAACCGACCAATAAGTGAAGACAAACTATAGCCCAAATAGCTGCAATCTACATTTGGGTGGTAAAACTTTTGTCATCCTGACTTTGTGGGAGTGACATGAAAGTGAAGGCACTTTAAAGGTAATATTTAATTTCACAGAAAATATGACATATAAAATTGTAGCACGGGACCCCCCAGATGGGACAGACACATTCGCACTCCGGCTTCAGGTTTTGGCAAAAAAACCTTTGTGAGAAAGAGAGTCTTTTTATGAGAGTCTTTTTATGAAAAGACCTCTTTAAGTTTGAACAAATAAACATTCATTTAATAAAAGCTAACTCTGAGCATGGGCTCTTTTTTTTTCTAAGCAACTTTAAACAGGGTCATCAATGTACTTCCTCAAATAAAAAGCACAGATTAAAATAAATTTGAAAATACTAAATAAATGTCAGTAAAGCAGCCATAAAGTAACATCAATACTGTTCATTTTTCAAAAACTGAGGTTTCAGTGTTGTGCTCTAAGTGAGCTGGGTACCTCAAGCGTTTCCGGGTGTTTGTAATTGAGGAGGACAAGAAGAACCGAGTATGGCAGACATCAAGTATCTCTGCAACTCTCAGAAATGAGCAAATGAAATGCACACCTCCTTTGTCAACACAGTTGGAGACAAGTTTTCTATTTTGAGTCAGGGTGTAGTAAAAATGGTGGAAAGGTTATTATGACTGAGATTTGAAACTTAGGGGTCATCAGTAGCTTTCAAGGGACGAATGTGAGAGAACATTTAGAAAAAAAGTAAACTGAGCAATGCTACAAAATACTGGCTTTACTGTGGTGCAAGTCGGTCAACAACAGAAACATCAGAGTCACACAGATGTGTTATCAATTTTAAGAATCACTTTTGTTTTAAGGTTTAAAGTTTAAGACATAAACTTGCCAAATTGATGAACTTTGGTAGAGATAATTAAACATTTTTATACTGTAGATTACACCACTGGGAATGAGCAAACACTGCACACTTCTTATAACCAACTTTTTTGTCTCTGTTTACAGTCTGTAAGCACAGGTGGCAAGTAAATGTCACATTATATATCTTATGGTACAAATACTTTTGTACTGTTTTTCAGTAGAATTTTCAGGTACCTGTACTCAGGTTAACACACATATCTGTATTCTATCTATGTATCTCTGCTCTTTACACATTGTGAAACGTCTTTTAATACCAACTGAAGTTCACTAACATTATTCAAGGTTTGCATAAAACTACTGGAAATTTAGTGCAGGATAAACAGATTAGTTTGCTGTACTGTGATGAACTTACAGTAAAACGCTGCACTTGTGCACAGTGGCTGCATTGTTCATAGTAATGTTAGAGTACGTCAAGTACAACAGAAATGAATTTGAATGTAGGCTGATAATGCTTAGATTCATTCACTGAATTAAAACTTTATATCAATGGTAGCAGCATAGTGTCAGTGCCTTTAAAATTAGCCAATATAGTTTGTGAAACATCTGCTTACATCTTGCAGAATTCAGATGTGTAAATTCACAAAGAGTGGTAAAGCTCAGAGCACAAGTCAGTCTATTAAAGCCTGAACACAAAGAAAATCTGCTGGAGCTTATAATCAACAATATTGACTAAAGAAGTTTGATCAGTACTTCAGATGTTATATGTTTTTTTACATAGCATTATTTAGAGTATTTTTAACACAAATATATGTACTTCGACTTTAGTAAAGAATATATGTTTGCCATCTCTGTAACTATGAGATCTTCAGATCCTCTTTAGGCAGCACAGAATAGTTTTAAAGTGTCATGGCTGCGGCAGCAGATGTATGGAGTCATGAGTGAAGGACCCAAAATGCAGGCTCTGGCTGTGATGCAAGTGAGCTTTATTTGCAAGGTGAGGATACAAACAGAAACGGAGATGGCATGGACAGAAACTAAGGAGAGCCTAAACTGGGAAAACTAAGAAACAAGGAACCAGAACTAACAAACCTGAAATGCGAGGGGACTTAGAGCAGAGGTAACAGAGGGGATGACAAGCAAAGAGACAAGCAAAGAGAAAAGCACGGAGTGGAGCACGGAGTGGAGCACGGAGTGGAGCACGGAGTGGAGCACGGAGTGGAGCACGGAGTGGCGCACGGGATGATACGTGGAGGTAAAAAACAGATGAACCAGTAACAAGCAGAAGAAAACACAGGGCTTAAATACACACAGGAGCAATCAGGGAATGGGAGACAGGAGAGAAACACAGCTGGGAGGAATCAGAGCTGATGAGACAAGGAGGAGCAAAACCAGACACACTACACCCAGGACAGGGACTATCAAAGTAAAACAGGAAATACAACAGGTATGCACAGACACGAGCTTAACACTAAGACATCAGCCATGGCAACAGGGAGGGAACACAGAGACATGGGACCAGGGCAGGCACAGAGACACAGCACAGAGGGAGCTCAAAATACAAAACAGAAACCAACCCCTAAGAGGAAGAACATCTTAACAAGAATTAACCTGAAACACAAGATAATAATAATCAAAACAAAACCACTGAGTCCACAGACTCAGGACCATGACATAAAGACTTCTTCTGCTTCTTGCAGTTTCTAATTTGCATGAAGACCCCCCCCCCAACACACACACACACACACTACACACAGACTCAAGCACGCATACAAGCAACTAATATCATTAAAGGTGATTGTAAATACACTCTATAAATAATATTCATACCGTTTGAATAAACACTAAAGGATGCAAGATGCACACTTAACACATATCTGTCATTCACACATGCTGTGAGGCAATCTAGCCCAGCCACACACTCCCTCGCATACAATCGCCCTACTACTATCTCTGTTGGTGTTCAAAATTCCCGTGGAGTTTATGCTTCCGGAACCCAATTATGCCTCACTAGCAAATTAGCCACCATTAGCGAGGCACCAGCATGCATCTCCAGGGGAGAAAGAGAGGCCTTTATCTCGTCTTATGGCCTGCTTTCCTGCTCACCAAAATACTGATTAGCTCATAATTCACACTAATGCAAAGGCAATTGCACTTCAACTCTCCACACTCTCATAATTGTCAAGTGTGTGCTGGAGATGTTAAGATATTACATAACTTATACCATTCTGTGTTTTTTTGTTTTTTGAGTTAGCTTTCTTGTACATATATGATCAAGTGTCACATTATTTCAGGTTTTTAGAAATGCATGAGTGGAGTAAGATTGAGATAGATTAGTGAATAACACCAGTGAAATACCTGTATTAGCTGAAGTTAATGTACCATGAATGTATCGAGAATCCACGGGACATTATCAGTATATAGCTATATGTTTGTGAAAAATGACAGAAGCGCAATTCCTCTTCAACTGTGCAAGGCAGCCTTTTTATAGACAAATAAAAGCATAAATAATTCTGTTTTTTTGGGAAAAGCTTTTACACTAATACTAGATAGACACAAGGATGCTAATGTCATTTTACTAAAAAGACTAAAAGCTTAGAAATATTTTCTTTGTTTGACTCTTGGGAACCGATAATAGTCTGCAAGACATCAACAAGTACGTGTTATACTTCAGTTTAAAAGTGGAACCAAAGGCAAAAAGTTAACTTCATTTTAAAGCTAATAATAGAAGTGAAACGCAACAAAGGTGACTAAATCAAAAGGTACAAAACTAAAAGCCTCACAAGGATCCGGAAATGGGGTTATGGAACGCTTACACAAGGAAATAGAGTAAAACAAACAATCCAACAGAGAGAAAGAGGAAAGCGATACAAGTGAAGGCATCAAAAGGTTAATACAATGAAACTAAAGCTCAACATAGAATGACAATGAACCAAAAACAGAAGAAAGAAACAGCTAATTTCAGGGAAAACCACGTTCTAAAAACTGAAACCAAAGACTCAATTTCACAAGAAGTCCGACTCATTAATAAAATAATAATAAAAAATATATATACCATGAATATTTTCATAAACTTGTAAAACTCTAGGCCCATTTCCTGTTAAAACTCTTTACTTTGCTTAGTTGGGATCACTTGGTCTCACACGGTAATATACTGTACCATCTATTGTGATTTATTTAATCTGGACATTTACCACCATGAAATGATCATGGTTTATTATAAACAACAACAAATAATAATAAACAACAAATGGCCTTGCAAACCCAACCAAACCAAATAGTTTTGTTGTCTAAACTTTTAGAAAATGTGTGTGAAATTATACTTACATAAAATAACATGAAACCCTTATAATCTCAAATGTGAAAGAAACTCCCATGACTTTGTAGCGACTTACACGCTTTGGTCAAAATTACTGTGCAAAGCTGTTGTTTATGTTATTTTGACTGTTCTGTTAAATTCCATAAAGCAAGGGCTCAGTGGCACTATTCCAGGGAGGAGGATTTTGTCAGCAAAAAATGGAATATAAAGCACCAGAGTTTGTGCTGCCAGCAGTGGTAGCTAACACAGCAGCCTAAAGCAGTGTATTGTGTTTTACCATAATTCTTGTTGTCCAGGATTTGCTGAGACTGTTCCTTTTTCTGCACTTTGGGGAGTAGGCTATTTTCCAAAACTGGAAATTCTGTAGTAGTTTAGTATGTTGGCAGATCTGTGTCCATGCAACAGACGTGAGTCTAATGTTTACCCTCTTTCTTTGGTCTAGTCTCCACCAAATCAGAGGGAAATAGCTGGCTCTGGGGTGGTTATTTGCTCTTTTAATTTTGTGCGGTTTGACGCTATGGCTTTGCCATTCTGGGTAACAGAATTATTAACTATTAATGTTAAAAAATATTAATTAGAACAGCTTTAAGCCAATTTGAAACTGTTAATTAATTTTGCTAAAGTTTTCAAGTTGAATTAATTCAGAAGTGCTGACTCGTTTAAGTCATCACTCGTTAACTTATTCTGGAAACAATGTGTGGTAAAGTTCCAAAATGCAAGCTTACATAAATATACAAACAGGTGTACAGGTACAGGTGCGTTTAAAATCAAACGTATACGGTCAAACAGAAAATACTCTTTCTACCATTTTAAGTAGGACATAATAACAAGTCATCTGTCCTTAAAATTAGGTAAATACATTTTCAGGTGAGCTACAAAACATGACATATTACTTACATGTCATTATTTACTCGACCAAAAAAAAGGCAAAATCCAGAAACAAGAGAAATTACAAAAAAATTCAAGCACTATATCTCAAACTCTACAGGCCTCAGTAAACTTGTTAAATGTTGAAGTTGATGAAAATAATACATTTAGAAATAGACTGAACAAGTATGGATTGTTTGGAAAGACTACCAGGAGAACGTTTCTTCTCTCCAGCAGGACATGGCAGCACACTTTAGGTTTGCAAAGTTGCATCTGAACAAACCATAAGACCTCTAAAACAGGGACCAAAGTGGCCAATCTTTGACATCTGGCAAAAACCAAACACATCATATCACTACAAACATTTGATACCAGCTGTGAAGCATGGTGGTGGAGGGGTCATGATTTAGGCTTGCATCGCAGCCACAGGTCCTGGTTTCTCTGTCAGTAACTTCAAATTATTGCAGAAAAAGATGGTTCTACAAGCTATTGAATCATGCGGTGTACATGTGGTAAGTTTTCAAATACTGTTTCTGTTTTTTTGGATTCATTTTCTATCCATATCATCCATCCAACCCTGGACAGATTGGGCTAACACCAAGAGCCAGGTTATCATTTGCACTCACATTCACGCCAACCCCATTATCTACATGTCTTTGACCTGTGGGAGGAAGTTGGAGTACCTGGAGAGTTTCCACAGTATGGATGGATGGCAGCAGCCCAAGCGGAGTAGCACAGATGTCCCTTTCTCCAGCCACCTCCTCCAGCTTGTCCGGGGAACACCAAGGCGTTCCCAGGAGATATAATCTCTCCAGCGTGTCCTGGGTCTGCCCCGGGGCCTCCACCCAGTGGGACATGCCCGGAACACCTCACCCAGGAGGCGCCCAGGAGGCATCCTTGTCAGATGCCCAAACCACCTCAACTAGCTC
>VOQK01022257.1:2061-13705 GCA_015052645.1 Benitochromis conjunctus
GGTGTTGTTGTTGGGTCCCAGATGGGGTAATGGGGAGTTTAGCATCAGGATTACAATGAAATAGTGTGGCTTTGAAACAAATAGTCATTACCCCCAAGCTCACAGTGGTTACACAATAACACTGCTCCCCAACACCTCCACCAACAGAACAGGGTGTGGTCAGATATTTAATTCATACGGGCCAAAAAATTCATATCAACCACTTTTACCTTACAGGTCATTTTATAAACATAAACCTTTTTATTAACCACACAAATCCCCAGTTTTAGCTATCAAAGTCAAACGGCCAAGTTGTGTGTGTGTATTAGAAAAGAAAAAAATCAAAAAGTGCCCCCCCTCATGGTCACAGCTGGTTATTACTGCATTTTAAAGTCAAAATATGTAGCTGTAATAATTGACAGTCCCACTCCAAAAGGTGTTCCTTTATGCTTTCTGAGTTATTCTCCTATTCATCATTCTCGCTTCTACATCACATACATACGCCAGGATGACTGACTAATCTGTTTGTTAAACATGTGTCTTACCTCTGAACTCCACAGCTGCTGGCCAGTCAGCCAGCCCAGGGAGATTGAAATGTTAAGAGCGGTGAAGACAGGTCCACTAATTAAATTCCCCAGGTTAATCCCAGCCGATCCCCTCATCACACTCTCCAACCCGCAAGGAGGCAGGAGGAGGGCAGAAACCAGGGGGAACAACAAACAAACAAACGTTCAGCGCCAACAATGGATGCATGAAAAGAAATAAAATCACAACAAAACTGGATGAGGAACTGAAAAGACTGAAAAACCGCCTGTGGTGAGTCTCATTTAAAGAAGCAAACATGCAGACAAACCTGCATGTGTGTGGGGAAGGGTGGAATAACTTCAACAAGCATGTTTAAAGCAAAAAGGCCACGCTGTTGGAGGAATCTTCATAAAATAAGCACACGAAAGCTCACGAACTGCTTCCACGTTGACAGCCATCACATTCCCAGCACTGCTTTGAAGAAAAGTTCATCAACACCAACCTCAACCCTGTCATTGTCTCAGCATGTACAGTGGTCTCACGTCTGACCCCTTGCCACTGTACAACCGTGGACAGCTGACCAATAACTATCAAACTATGTGACCTTGACAGCATCACAACAGGTGCTGCATTCCACCTCCTCGAGGTGTCACGGCTTCAGGTTGCAGAAACTACTTTCAAGCTGGCCGGAGAAATAACAGACTGGCTTTCAAAGAGGTTTCATCGTGACAGAGACCAATAATTGATCGTCCAAAAGAAAAGACATGCGCATGAAATAATGAGGAAAGAAAATGAGCTTAAGTTGTGAGCTGTCGGGTCATTATACAACTTTTAGGGCACAAAACGCCATTACGGACAGAAAACAAATCAACATATTTACAACGTGGTGAGCAATGGCAGAAAAAAAACCTCTGCCAAGGCAGCTCACTCTCTGGACAATATTTACTAATAAGGAAATACTATTGTATTTTTTATATAGTCACTTTCTTTTCTTTTTCAGCATACTTTAAAGGGGCTTTTAAGATCAGTGAAAATCGAATACTTTGAGTACACAAACATTACGCAGAAGTATGTAATGGATAACAGGTACTGATTTATAAATAACTGGACATGAATAACTTGAGCTCATTAAAAAATATCATATAATCCAAACTAAATAGGCAACTCATTCACTTTCTCCTGACAACACTTTCCTTAAAGCTGAAACACAGTTTTGGGTCAACTTCAAAGAAAGGCAGATATGAAATGTAAAAGTGAGGTCAGAGGTCAAATGTGGCATGACACTAAAATGTGATATTTATAATCCCTATATACCAGTATCATTGTTTAGATCACGTTGTCGATCCAAACAAAGGCATCTGAATTTTAAGCACAGTTGTAAAGATAAGATATTTTATGAAAGTTTGACCTTATTTGACCTTGAAGAGCTCAGAGCTCCACAGTAATGTGATGTTATACATGCCTGTGTGTCAACACAAAACAATGGCACATAGTTCTGAATAGCTACGTATAGCATTAGTATCATTTTGACCTTCAAATCAAGCTACTGACCTTGAAGAATAGGTCAGAGGTCAACTGCTATATGATATTTTAAATCTTTATACTGTATTTTCTATATGCTGACAACACAAGCCACACTTGTAAAAGTCACAGCTTCTCAGTTTGAAAGCTTTTTGTCAATTTTGGACCAATAAAGGATTGAGTTGACCTTGAAGACCTTAGTGGATATAAGCCAAATTTTAATGGACTGCCAACATGATGCCACTCTGCGCCCCTACAAAGTTTTAATCCGATTCACTCAAAACTTTGCGAGCTATCGTGTTTACAGACAATCTGACACGCACGCATGCAAACGCTACTGAAAACATAACCGTCTTGTCTTGAGGTAAGTACTGTGATCCTTACTGAAGCGCACCATTTAACTATAAATACCAAAAGTAACTGATTTTTGAACTGGCATATCATACATATGCATAGGCTCCAATTATTATTATAGATAGGATGATGTATATGTGTAATTAAAAACATGTAAACTGCTAAACTTATACCACACCATTTGTCTGAAACCAGTAAAATAAGAATGGTGAGCAGGTGGAGGAGAAGTATTGTGCCTTAATAAATGTTATGTTAAAACAAAACCCGACTGTTATACTGAACAATGAATGAAAGACACATGCACATTTTCTGATATATCCACAGCAGATGCATCATGACAAACAGGAAAAAAAACAATAAAAATGAAAACATTTATTATTGTCACAACTAATCCAAAGCGTTGAGCGGATGAGGTGAATGCAGGAAACGTAGATTTGAAAAGGCAAACTAGAGCAGGTGCTTTTGTACAAAGTGGGTGTGGTTTGGGGGAAGATGTGGGTGTATGACACAGTGTAGGCGTGCTGCGTCACAGACACCACGCGCCTGCGTTGTGGCTTCGCTCAGAGGTGTAATGCCTGATTAGGGGATTACAGGAAAGTGCTTCTTTGCAGTTCTGTGAGAAACAATTATTAACATGTTGGTGTCTCTAATCCTGGATAAACACAGCTTTTCAAGAACAACAGCGAGTCTTTCTTCCCCTCTTTAAAAAAAAAAAAAAAATCCATGTCTAAACCCTGTAGTCACTTGAACTCCAAAGCCTAACTAATACCAGCAGAGGAGACAGGCCAGTCTTGTGGAACGCTGTCATTACAGAGGTTGTGCTCTTGGTGGAAGACGTGGCTGGCCAGCAGGCCTTCACATCAACGGGGAAATCCAAATTTAGCTTGGGGAGAGAAAAGCATTGTGCTGAGCGCAGCTTGTTGAAAGGGAATTAGACTGAAACATGTTCACAGCCTGTAATCTTTTATTTGTTTGTACACTTGTCTCATGTAATCTGCTTTCTAGTAATGCAGAGATGATTTCCTAAGTCATGCTGGGGAACCAGTGGATAATAGTTACAGGTGGGCTGTTATCACAAAGCACTGGAGGCTCATGCAAATGTCAAGTTATCCACTTGCGATTGAAATGGACTAATAATTCGCTACGAGTTTAAGAAAGAATTGTAAGGAAACCGAAAACGGCAAGATTTTTCACAAGGTCGATGAGCTAATGCATAAAAAGCAAATAATTTTCTAGATTTATGGGAATACGTTCAATATTATAGATGCTATTTAGTGCCAGTTGTGCCTGATAACAGTCGAGCAGGAAGCAATCAACCCACTGCTGATGCCTGAGCCACCAATCTACACACTTACAGACTTTCCCCACACACACAGACACACTTTATCATTTCAGTGTAGCCTGTGGCTCTAAAATACAGCACATCAAAACAACCTGTAAGTTTCATTTCTGATGCCCTTGAAACCTGCTGACTGTCCATACTGTCCACTACCTGACACTTTGAAGCGTGCCTCATCTCAGTCGTCGTCTCTGCCGCGTTTCTGTGAGGTCCTGAGAAAAAACGACGGACAACATATCACGGCCTCGTTTTTCCTGCTATGTCAGTGTAAAAAAAAAAAAACACTCCTGAACCAAATTTGAAAATTCGATCAGTGGAGAAAATGGTATTCCTTAAAAAATACATAAATATATAGACACACTACATAGACTGGATAAACAGTGTGTAAGCATATCAGTTTGCTTATTTGTCTTTCTTTTTTACTTCGGGTGTCAGTCAGTTTCCACAGAGAAAGGGGGCAGGGCAAAAGCAGTCCTAAAGGTGCTGGTGCTTGCGTGTGATGTGGGGATGTGTTGTGCCCATCTGGCAGGACAGGGTTTAGCCCTAATCCCAGAGCCCCTCTGCAGGGGAGCCCCAGACTGTTGATCACTGCCCCCCTGCTGGTTCCTCCACAGTCCCGACCTCAACAGCACATAAACACACAGGCTGATGGCACAAGAGCACAACACATCTGCACATAAACAGCAGAGCAATGGTCAGCATTACAGCTTTACACTTCCATATTCCACTCCGGCAAATAGTGTCTCATGATACTCAACTTACAGGTCAGTACTGAGTTCGGTGACCAGTAAGCACACACACAGGCAAAAGTGTCCGCTGCACAGTACAAACAGAAACACGGAGGAAGACGAGAAAGAAATATGACCCTAACAGAAAGGAAAACAGAGAAACATACCCACACACATGCAGAGGGCACAGAGACTTGTTTTTGTGAGGCAATATGGAATAACTAATTTATCAAACACACAACTATAGACAGAGTAAATATACACACACATAATTACAAAAACATAGACGGATAGGCAAACACACAAAGACACCCAGAAGCAGTCACCCAGCCATACACACCACACACCTAACCACTGATAATCCCCCAGACACAGGAACACACACACACTCACACACACATACATACAGAGCATCATTATGTTTATCACTGTGAACCAGCCCACCGACACCCATCATTCTAATTCCATTTGTCTGTTTAGATTCGTTTTGCTTTAATCCTCCCTTGTTTGTGCACATCTGCAAGCACTGCAATAGTACAGACCGAGAACGAGAGGAAGAGAGAGAGAGAAAGAGAGAGACGTACAGAAAGAGACAGAAAGCAAAACAGACAGAGAGAGAGAGAGAGAGAGAGAGCTCACAGGGAGCACTCTCCCTCATGACATCCTGGTCCCTGTAGCTCCAGCAGAAGGGGCAGACAGGCATATCTCTTTGCCCAGGGAGAAGCTCCCTGTCCCAGCCACGGAGCCGTCGCCAGGCCCGGAGGCCCCTATAATCACTGCAAACAGTCAAACATCCAGTCACACAGGCTCTTACACCAACACAACATTACAGGCTTTTTACACAGTATTACACCACATCTTATTATCCCATTCAAGTCCCTCTATTAGCTCAATTGGATGGTGGGATTTTCATTTGTAAATTGGGGGATTTCAGATTAGCTTGTCTGTCAGCGATGAAATGCCCCCTGAGACTGTGAATTATGTGACCAATCACACATGAATCAATGCTTACGCATGCTGCAGCTGCATGAATGGATGGTGTCAGCAAGAAGAATTAAAACAACTTTAACCTAGATTACGTGTTGGCTGTACAGTGCACATATTTAATCAATGGTCACAGCTGCAATGCACGAACGCCACCGTTTCAATGTACGCCCCACAATGAGCAGGGTAGGCTTTATGTGGCAAATAATATTCAGGTCTAATGGGGAATTATTAAAGAGATAAATATTAGCTTCTGTACACACCTAGCAGCAACATTATGCAGAACTGAAGCTGGTTGGTTGAAAGGAAACGAATGAATTACCCTTCTTCCTCCCCGGGCCTTCCATTCAGATACAGAGAGAGAGGGAAAGAGAGGCAAGAGAGAGGAAAAAAGGCACCCCGAGCTAGTCGAGAGACCCGGCAAATTATGAAAATGCCTCTCTGTGTCCTAAATGGAGGCCGAGCTCTTTAATGTGGCACAAAATTAGAACCTGGGGGAGGAAGTGTGGCCCGCTTGATTGGCGAAACCCCTCCTGGCCCACTACCCCCCTCCTCCTCAAAGCACACAGAGATATTATCCAGTGCCTAGTGGCGCTCTCTTGTACTGGGAAAAGTGAAGGACCCCAGAGAGAGCCCAGGGGCATCCATAAAGGTGCCTAATTTGTCAGTTTACTCCTCAATTATTTAAATAGATCTAAGAAGGGAGCGGAGAATGAGGCTTTTTCCTGCCTCTTCTCAGTCAAAGCAGAGAGACCTTTCTCCACGGTAGCCATTTTCAATTACGCTCCGCACTGCTGTCTTTGATATACAGAAGTGCTGTAGTGGAGCGGGGCTGTATCAAATAAACAAATGTGTGTACACAAGATAACAACGGGAACTTGGGGATAATATTCAGCCTGCTCGGAAGAACTCAAAGTTATTTCACATTTACAAATTTGCAGATTAAAACAAACTTTGTGGACACGCGCACACACATGAAGCACACAAACACACGCCGAACGTTGTTCATCTGCTAAAATGTCACAAGCGTGTGATCATACACGCCACACATTTATCCGTGAGGATTAAGGTAAGGTTTGCATACAGGGGAGGGACCTATTGTTACTCATCCCTCTGCTCTCCTGTCCATCCACACCATCAAGTTACAACCTCCCCCCCCCCGGTTTTCCTATCAACCACGCACACCCAGCTGGAGTACCAGCTCGAACAGCCTGGCAATGCCATCTCCCCACCAGAGAGACCACTGGAGGTATGTGGAGCCTGGGGGCAGAGATTACCAAACGGTTGAAAATTGATCCTGGAAATAGACATGTTGTATTCCCCAACCCTCTGACCTCTAATCCTTCAGATATCTTCCTCTATTGTTTGGTTTGATTTACTATAGGGAGGAGGCTGTGTGGGCTTAAGAGGATGAGGATGCTGTGAAGGCTGGAGGGGGGTCCACACAGGGTCCTAATGTGACCTGATCACTCACAGGTTTTTGAGAGATAAAGTCATCTCTCAAACAGTATATTTCAGTAAGGACTATTTATATGTAGGCAGCATTGGCAGTGTGGGATCCAGCTACAGTACAACAGTATAGGTGCAACCACACAAAGACATGAGCAGCAAGACAATGCCATAGTTTTTTTTTAAACACAGTAAAGAAACTTGCAAATACAAAGTCCAAACAGTAACACAATGGAGGGCACTACAAACACCTGTACAAATAAACTTGCACACATGCTGCACCTGACACACAAACACTGGCCGCCACACACTGTGGAAACACACAAATCAAGAGCGATGGCAAACGGAAACCTGAGAAAAGTCAATCATGATGTCAACACAGACTGATGTTAATGGGCCTGATTCTACGCAATACACATTCAGGAGAGCAGTTAATTTAACCAAGATAAGAGTAGTGCTGTGCTACCTCTGTGAGAAGTTTAAGGTTCCAGTGTGCCAGCTCACGAGAGTTGCTGTTTCAGTTAAACCTGCAGCTAAATGTTGTTTTTTGACTACATTTGCATGAAGGAAGTGAGATTTAGAATCGCTTTTGTGGTAGAGTCCAGTGCTAAGATGGACAACATTAATCTGACTTGTTCTTTGATGGTAGGAGAAACCAGCGCTCCCAGATATAACCTGCACAAGTACGGGGAGAAGATGGGAGAACTCCACACAGAGGGACATTGCATTGGTCCAAACCCAGGACCTGCTTACACTGAGACAAAGGTGATAACTGTTTATCTGTTCTATTTAAGTCAGCTTTTTTACATTTTCTCATACATGTTTACTTGATGCATACAGTACTGTATCTATCTATCTATCCCTCTTGCGTTCATGAAAAATGCCAAAGGTAATACAGTTTGACAAGTACAAAACAGTATTTTTTGCACCAATAAGGAGATTCCCAAAGCACTATTCGCTGAAAACTAGGCATATTTTGGCATGGTGTGCAATGTGTCATAAAAAACAAAAAACAGGAAACTCGACAAATAGAGGAGAGAAGAAGTGGCAGACCTCAAAACTATCTGTAGCAGATAAACGGAATCCAAAAGTCACGTCCTAAATAAAAAAAATGATTTAGTCTATCCATCTACTGCTCACAAAAGGCTCATCAGAAATGGTCTCAGTGGCCGTTAAGAATTCATTCTTGTGGAAGGGAAACAGGGAGAAAAGGACTGAGGTATTGCAACTTGCACAAGAACAGGACTGAAAAATCGGTGGTGGAGGGATGAATGCAGGCCTGGCCTCCCCAGAGCCCGCACCTCAACGTTACCGAAGCAGTGTTGGATCACTTTGACAGAAAACAGAAGAAAAGGAAGACAACATCCAGAGAAGAGCTTTGAATATCCTTCAAGAAGCCTAGAGAAATATTGCTAAAGACAACTTGAAGAAAATACAAGAAAGCTTGCCTAAGAGAGTTCAGGCTGTGTTGAAGAATAAAAGTGGTCATGCCAAACATTGACTTTCAAGCTCGTTAGAAATGTACAAACTCTGTTTTTGCCTTATATACTGTATTTCCATGTATCAATAAACTGCTGCACATATTCCCTATTTCCTACAAAAGTGTCTCACAAAAGTGTCTCAAGGCTTGGACAGTGCTGTACTTGAATAGGAAAATGTGAAAGCAGTCACTTTCATGACTAAATCATAGCATGAAATGAGACATACGAGTTTTAAGAGGAAAAAAAAAACCCATTTCTTTTTGCATGGGACAGCAATGTTAAGCTAACAAATATGTGTAGACTTTGGTAAAAGGCATTGGCAACCTTTACAAGGATGGGTGGCACCTGGTAAACATCCTTGACACAGGTTTCTCGTGCTTAAGAAAGGGATCTGAAGGCAAAGTTTTTCAAAGTGTAAGATTTTGCAAAATCTGTGGCCAGCTCAGTATATCATGCCTCTCACACCCTCTATTCTCTTCCCAAACACTAACCAACACACCCCAGCCCTCCGCCTCCTTCCACTCCAAGCTCCCATCCAGCCAGAGAGAGGAGTGGAGATAGGCCCAGTTGCTAAAGCTGTCTTTTCAGCCCCTGCTCCCGCTCGGTCTATCTGAGATACACAGCAAGCGGAGGTGTCGCTTTTCCGCTGGCATTTCGGACAGTATCTACTTATAGACGAGAGAAAAGGAGAAAAGAAAAACAGAAGGGGTATTATCAGGGAGGGATGAGAGCAGCAAAGGCATTTTGTCTTTTTATTCCCCTCCTAAGCCCTGGGCTTTGCTCCCAATCCGATTGGTCGATACGGCCAGGGATGTAAATGAAATGCAAAGAGGAATAAGGCTGGCTTCCCATCTCCAGTGTGTGCCCCCCTAAGTCCCCCGCCCCTCTTTCTCTGTCTCACTCTGTCTTGCTCTCTGGCTGTTTATGGCGTTGTGTTTCTGTTTCCCCATTCACAGACTTGCTGCTCTCCCTGTTTCTGTCTCACCCTCCTCACTCTGCCTCTTCGTCCTCCCCCACTTCGCGCCTCTCCCTGGCTGGGCTCACAGCTCTTATCTCCTCAGACGCCCCACATTCCAGCGTTGCCGTGGCTCCCTGCCTGCATCCCTGGTCACGGCGATTCCATGGGTTCCCACAATCCTCGGCAGCTTGCTGATTTAGGGTGGGCAAGTGACTCTCAGAAACAGGGGAGAGAAGAGGAACAGAGGGGTTACGGAAAGACAGAGTGAGAGGGGGAGTGAGGCGGGGAGGGTGGGTGACAAGAGGGGGATGATAAAAGGAAGGTAAGGTAAAAATAAGAGGGGATGAGGCATGTGGCAGCAGATAACTGATGTAAACATTAAACTACACCAATACAGTCAAGTGAAGTTAAAAACATGATTTAAACCCGCATTATTAATTTGCCTGCAATGTCAAAACAACAAATATGATAACGTGTTTGATCAAAAATACTACGTCTGAGAGCAGAGCACAAAAACACGTAAAAAAAATCTTTATTGAAATATTTTAATCTGTAGAAAGCAGAATGACAGTTTCCCCCTTTGTTTTTATGTGAAACCAAACCATCTGTGCTACAGCAGGTCGAACCTCATCATCCAGCCAGCTGACAGCCGCTAACCAGGCCTGCGAACACAGAGGGCAGATTACATTCTGAGAAAACTGCACATGCACTCACTGTCCCTCGCTTTCCGCTGGTATCTCAAACAGCAGGCTTCTTCAGAAATGTTTCATAAAGCTTATGGCAATATGCTGATTTGACCTCTGCGCAACAAATTTCATGGCACGAGGTTCATTAACATCAACGCTAACGTTTTTAAAAGCGGTGTGTAACTGATGTGTCAGATCCCGAAACGTTCAAAGGTATACAAAGGCGTACTTCGGGGGTGTTCTTGAAACAACCCTGGTCCAGTCCGACTAAGTTTGCCGGCACCTCTTCCCGACATTCACAGACCTGAGAATCCATTTTCCTGTGAGTTGGCCACTGAAAGTCTTGCGTATCTGCGTTTGTCCGTGAACTTTCAATGACTTTGTGTCTCTCTAATGATCAAAGCATTTTGCTTTTCAGTGTGCCGATCTGTTTATCGAATAGGTTTATGAGCAATACTGGCAGGGAGAGGGGGTTGAGTGGAGATTTAAGCATGTTCTCACACACATGCAGACCCAAATCAACATAGATGCCCGCATGGGCACATACACGAACGTACCTCTAAAAGGGTCCCTGGCATTGTGACATTTCACATTTCATTTAAATCCATGAGGGATTACCGCCCTCATGTTAGGGAGGAAGAGAGAGAGAGAGAGAGAGGGGGAAAAAAATCACTCATCGAATCCATTAGTTTTAAACATTTAAAGGACCATCTAAGATAGACTGATGGAAGGATAGAGGGGTGGGCGGATGTGTAGGGCTGCTACTGATGTGGAGTGAGGACTGCGTGGCACAGCACAAGTCTGTCCTAGATTAAACAGCCGCTCTAATCCCCCATTTCTGCCCCCAAATTGGGTTTCCCTCAATCTCAGTCTTGCCATCCTAATGTGAGAAAAAAAGAAGTAGAGCAGAGGCTGAGGCAGAATAATCAGCACGTTAAAAGCTCTGAGAGCAGAATAGGAAAAAAAAGGGGGGAAGAGATGTAACGATAAAGCAATTGAATGGGTGACTTTAAGAGAAGCGTGCAGAGCTTGATTGAGGTCAGTCAGGGCTTCCTAAAGTCACGCCCTGCCCCTAGTCAACTGTAAACATTCATCAAATGAGGCATAGCAGAGTGTTAGCTCTGTTTGGTAACTTCAGACGAGAACTTATGCACCAGTATTCCCCCTAATTTCAATTTCTGACACACAAGTCCAATTTGGCACAGTACATTTAGCCAAACTTAACACCAATGCAGCAGTCGCTATGCACCTGGAGTGTCACCTTAAAACCACATGAAGAGGCACATTAGCTCAGCCATAATTTCCAGTGTTCTAGCTCCATGTAGGTCGCTCTGGATCTTAAGGGGTTTGCCTCCGGCTCTGCCGGAATCTGTCTCTCTCTTTGAGCATGTGAGTAACGGCTGAGCGGATGGCGGGTGCCTGGGGATCAGTGGGGTCCTTCTCCAAGTAAAGACTGAAGTGCTGGACACTGCAGGTCAGTAGGCTGTCTGCACTGTAACCCCGGTGACCGGAGCGGAGCAGCCTCTCGCAAGCCAGAGCCAGGTTCTTGTCCCAGTTTGGAGGATAGTCTGAGTGGGCCTCAACAATCTCCTTATAAAGCTGCAATTAAAAGAAAAAAAAAAAAAAACAGAGAAAAACAT
>VOQK01022258.1:1225-18405 GCA_015052645.1 Benitochromis conjunctus
TAGCTCATTTGTGTTTTCTGGCTGGATATCATGTACATAATATTGCAATTGAAAAATATGTAAAACAATGAAAAACAGTTATTTTTGTCAGAACTGTTTAACCATAAACCAATAGATGACATCACGTGGGCTACGCTCATATTTAATGCTTTTCATAGATTTACCACAAATAGATAAACATACATATATATTATATATGTGTATTTAGGCCATGTATGAAACTACCATTTCACTGGGACACTGAGACATTAACCTTAGATCAGTTCTGCAGAGGGATTATCGTTAATGCAACTGTTTGTCGGAGGGCAGATGGGGTATGTTTCATTCACTGTGGCTAATTTCTTGAGGTCTTGAACCTTAAGGTCATGAACTTTTCAATTCCGATCCATTTAAATGATGAGTCCATGCAGGTTAAAGTCACCCCCTTTGGTTTTAGGCATTTAAAGTCTGAGCTGGGATTGCATAAAGATTTGTTTTGTCTGGTATAACTTCTTTAAAATAATTTTATAAGTAACTTTTAGCATTGGATCGTGTTAGCATGAGTGTTTTCCAGTATTATCTTATATTGTCTCTTACTGATTAAGTGAAAATAATCCTGATTTAACTGTTTTATCTAAATCCAACAAGGTTTTACCACTAAAAGTCTATGCTGAGAGGAGGCATAATCACATTTCCAAGAAAACTGAAAACTGAGCTTAGCATTTTCACTGGGTCTGACCAGACAGCTGCTAGGAGGTACTTAGGTATTTTGTCAAAGGATTTCAGACTTTATACTATAGTAAATCTGTAGTTACGTTCTCTAAATCATCTTCATAAGGCAGTCAACTGGAAGGTTTTTAAACGGCAGTCCCAAAGTCTCTTATAGGTCATCAGGAATGGCCACACTTCAGTCTGCAGTGACCATGGCTACCACACACCATCGTTGGCTTTGCCTCTATGCCCATTATTTCCTGACAGTAACTAACTAACAGCAGGCTGCTGTAAAACACACACACAGATTCCTGGAAGCTAAGACTGAATGCAGATGACTAATTATAATAACTGAGACTGTGAGAAAATCAGTTTCTTGGTGTTTACTTTTCCCAAAAGATTGTCATGATATGTTATTGGCTCTGACCACATATCCCTTTTGGTAATGCAGTGCAATGCATAAATCAGAATGCTGAATTTACATAGCTTTAAATGACTATCTAATTGCCCAAAGGAATTAAAATAGTTTGGAAAATTGACTGTAGCAGTTCATATACAGTGAACAAATGCAAAGTTGATACTGGGGTATTGGCAACAAGGGAAGTTAATTCACATAAAATAATTTTCAAATTAACCAGCTGACCATAACAAAATACCTTTTAATCATTCTGAGTTAAAAGCTGGATTTGAAGCAACTGTGACTCGGGTTGTCGAGCACTTTGTCCACTATTTGGAAATTCCAGATAAGGTTGCTCCCAAGGACTTCTTTGGGCCCTGGATGCCACAGAGCTAACACTTGTGTGTAAGTGCATGTATATTTTGTAGAACCTTGCTAAGGCGCAGTGAGGACCATCTCCTATTTAATTTGCCACCAGAGCTTATAAAATATTGTGGTTAAAACTGGATCATTATCAATAAATCAATGAGTTTCTCATAAATTAACAATTCCTTAGACTGCTTTAAACCAGATCAGCCTCTGCTCTGAGATGATAAGCACCCGAAAGAAAGCTGTGATTTCATGCTTTTGTGCATGATATCAATCAAATGGAGCTGAGCCTTATTATTATTATTACTGTTATTCTTGTTGTTGGTGCTTTTGCTGTTGTATTTTGACATTTTTGTATTTTTCTTCTATATAATAACATTTTGGGTCTGAAACTCTACTAGTGGCAAAGTGCATGCCATCATTATCACTTTCTATTTCCTAAGAGCTCCAAAGTCGTTGACCCAGACTTGGACCATTTCCAAAAAGGGATCATCCGATTCTAACCGCCTGTCGCAGTGCTTGATCCTTGACTGTGTGGTGATCAGACAGGTCGCACTGTTAGGAGAATGATACACCGGAAGGCATTTCTGTTAGTTTGATGATAATTTTCATGTTGTTGAGAAGCGCTTTTAGTTAAATGCAATGTTGTTGTGCAGAGTGTTGCTAAATCTATGTGGAAATATCAGTGTGAGCAACAGAAAATGCCAACAGGCTGGTCTCTGATACAAAAAAAGAGAAATCTAAGTATTCTAAGTAACACAGTTAATGAAACCAAAAGTTATGTCTTGTGTCTTTGTGCTAATTAATGTTATTTGGAGTTAGCCGGATATGTGGCCCCAAAAAAAACAAAACATAAATTGGAGAGTAAAACAAAACAATTTAAGTTTCTGAGTAATTAATGAGTACAAAAACATTCAAAGATATAACAGATTCAGTGGACGTAATCACAATTTATATGCTACAGTAAACTTCTTTACCAGTAACACTATAGTCATGATCCTGTATACTATACAATCACCAGTGATTGTATAGTTTCAGAACTTTGTTTTAATGAACAAGGTGCACTACACATTCAGTTTAAAATATCGTTTCTATCATAAACATGGACGTCATAAAGGATCCCATAGGGAAAATCAATTACTACCGCATTCCTTCTGAAGTATTAGTTCAAACGTTCTCTCTCTCCCTTGTCAAGAATTTCACAACAAAAATAATTGCTTAGAAAAATTTCTTGGAACAGCATCCATATCTGATGCCTTGTAGTCAGTCTGCGAGACAGATCAGCATGTGATGCAGGGCAAAGTAGCAGTTAAATTGAAGGCATTATAGGCATTTCAGTTCCCTGGAGCCAGTAGTGATTAGATAAAGAAGAACCCTTTATGAGGCCTAAAATTGGTTTAAATGATTAATGAATCTGGCCTTCATTTTTGATCCCTCCAGAATTGACCACAAGTAATGAACCTGGTGTTACTCTGACAGAGTTAAAACATTTTCAGCAGTTTTCTGGTTATGATTGAGAGTGATAGTATATGTTGACAATCAAAATTAGAAATAAACTCAATTAAATTCAGAGACTGTGGATGATCAATACAGATTCCATACATTTTTTTGAAGTGTTCACTCACATCTTAGACATCCTCACTTATCTGACTTTCTCAAGCCGATTTCATGAGAATATTGCTCCAAATGTGACACACACACATGCACACACGCACGCACGCACGCATGCACACACACACAACATCAAAAGTGCAGAAAACCCATCAACAAATTTGCCTCAGGGGGTTGCACAGACTGTGTGCCATACACAACACTGCACTGTATGACTGTTTGGGTGTGCTGCAAAGTGCTCTAAGTAACTAAGAACTGAAAAGTGTTGTAAAAAGCTGTGTCTTTTGGTTTATTTCAAAAAGTTGTGGACTTGTTACAAATCTTAGTTTTCTGGGTTAACTGCTGAGTTAAATCCAGTTTAAAGGTAAAATCACAGTGCACACAATTAAATGCACAGGGATTTGGACAATGGCACTTTTTTTTTTTGTAGTTTTGCTTCGGTACACTAACACGGGGCTTTTAAATCAAACAATGAAGACACGACTGAATAGCAGACTTTCCGTTTTAATTTAAGGAATTTGATCAAACTAATCCATTAACTGTTTACCAATTACAGCTAATTTTATACATAGCAGTGACCAAGTCAACATTCTTGCTTTAAAAGAAGGATTGAACTGCTGGCCAGTTCAGCAAAACCAAAAGACCTGAAAGATCACAAAAGAAAACTGAAGTAGATCATCATAAATTTAGGAAAAAAATGCCTTCACAACATCAAAATCAAATCAAGAACACTCTGGAGGTGGTATCATTGTCAAAGTCTGCAATGAAAAGATCTTCAATGAGTTAAAGAGAGAGGAAGAACAGGATGAATGGATGAATTCTGCCTACAGATTTATGCTCTTTGCTCAGATTCTGCCAAATGTAAAGCTGATTAGACAACATTCACAGGAATGATCCAAAGCAAACTGACAAGTCAGTGTCCATGGGTTTTAAACTTAAACTGACAGCAAATAATTTACTTCAAAGTATTAAAAACAACACTTGTATTTCAGTTATGTTAGTCTGTCCAATTATATTTGTGACTCTGAAAATCGAGGACTGTCTATAAAAATATCAGTAATTCCTAAACAGTTATTGCATTGTTTTTATTAAAGCCTTAAATTAAACATAAAAATCTGCACCTCAATCACCACTGTGGTGGTGTACCAATACAAACCATTGGTGAGAGTGTATACCATTGCCTTGCTGATATAGATAACAAAGAGACAAAGACACAGTTGAATTTATTGTTAAAACAAGTATGTGTTAATAATATAGTGCTCTAGCATGAACAGAAATTAGCAGAGACATAAAATATAAGAAAGGGATTTAAAGCTTCATTAAAGCATACTCAGTACTTCATCTTTTTTGACCCGGGTTGTTAATACAGCAAATAACAAATCCATGAAGGACTGTAGAGCAGGAAGCAGGAAGCAGGGAAAACAGGCTGTTTTATAACAGTAGCAGACCTACAGGGATCAAGTACAAGGAAAAGAGAGAGGAAAGAAAAGAGACAGAGAGCCTCTTTATTTTGTGCCTCCTCATTTGCTCTTTCTTCTGTCCTCATGTCTGTGACCTACAAATCAATCCTGGTATGCTGTGTTGAAGGATATCTTGGCTCTTAAACTATATCTTGAAGAGGAGCAAGGCTTGCTGGATGAAGTATAAACCTTTGTATCTTTGGCACTTAAAAGAGGAAGGCCAAACTGCAAGAGAGTACAAACCAGGGTGAGAGGAACAGCACAGAAACACTTACTTCTTTTTATTCATTCATTGTTTTCAGTTATTTAAAATGACCATGTATGAGATCAAACTTTCTACCCTACTTTAAACAAAAAGGAAGATGCAATGTCTGCAATGTCTCATCACCCCAAATCATAAAATTTCATTTAAAAAAATCAGCAGGAGGTAGGCTAAATTATTTCTGTAACACTGTGTCAAATCTCACATTTTATTGACATCACTCTGAAATCAGGTGTAAAAGTCTTATTTCACTAAATGTCTGATGCCTCAACTCCTCTCTCTTTGTGCCCCTTCCTCGCCTCCTGCACTCATACTGTTAGCAGGATGGACTAAACACAAGGCGAGAATTAGAGGAGAGGAATTAAGCATAAGCAGTTTGGGAAATGACAAAGGGGTAAATACATGGAGGTAAAAGCAACTGTAAATAGGTGACATCACGTTGCCAGCACATGGAGGCAGTCCGTTGCAGTAAAACACATATAAAATGACTTAACATTAAATAAGATAATGTCTTTACAGACATTACTTTAATGATGGTTAATAAATAAGAAGGTTTACACTTTTCTCAGAAAGGGGCTCTATTTGTATTTACATTCATCTAATACTATGCTGTTGAGCTCAGCAGTGTCAGCCATCAGAAACTTAATATACCAAAATATTTTGCAAAATCCCCATCAAGGAAAAAGTGTTCTTGAGAAAACTTTGATCATTCTTTTTTCCTGTAACGTCTACTACTTGGCAACAGCAATGCCAGTGATACATGATACTGTATGGATTCTGTCCAGGAGTCTATGAATCAGGGATATCCTGTTGCTGCATGTGATATCCCTGTGTTGGTGTTGCTCCTGTATTATCATAATTACGTTGGTCCAGCATCAACATTGCAACTGACAAATCACACTGTTGTTGTTTTCCGCTTCGCTTTGGAATGTGTGGGAAAAAGAGCGAAATGCCTTTCTTTATTTAAAATGCTGTTCTAGAACAAATGGCATGCATTACAAGTGCATTCTTTACTAATGCATGCAATATGACAAATATATAATACATTTAGGTTACCTGCAAGCCAAAACTAGGTTAATCATGTTGATTTGCTTGTGATAGTTACCTCATTTCATATTCAATTCAATTCAATTCAATTTTATTTATATATCGCCAAATCACAACAACGGTCGCCTCAAGGCGCTTTACACTGTAAGGTAGACCCTACAATAATAAACCCTACATATCTAACACTAACTAAATGCTCAAAAAAAGTACACCTACATAAATCAAAAAATACTATTGATCTGCAGCTAAAGGTGGTTCTCATTTATTTAATTTATCAGAACTCGTATCCTTAACAAATGCTGACAACAAGCTTTAGGGAATGGTTTTAAAGTGGGACTATGAGCCCATATACTGTATGTTTGTCAATGCAATGGACCACTTTCATTCTTTACATATGATTCACTATTGTCTAATAAATGTAGTTGAGTTGTAATGTAATGAATCACTGCTGCAATTTGTTTTTTGAAGGTCCCTGTACTAGGACCAGGATCAGGTTACCTGTTACCTGTTATTAAAAAGCATTTGAGCATGAGTGGAGCACTTAAACACAAGAATATGAGAGGCCAATTTTTAGACGATATTGGAGGCCAATTAAAATCCAAAATCCAGATCTTTATTGTCAGGCCTCAAATCATGGTCATACAAGTGAAACATGAACAACAAATAACAAATACACAAATAAAAACTACATCTGAAGGGAAAACAAAATGAAACTACAAAAACAAAAAGAATGCAAAAAATGGATGGCCAGGTTAAAAATAACAAGGCAACCTGGTAGCTGGAGAAGAAGGTCAGAGGGTTGAACATATACTGAAGCGAGGATTATCTGATTAGACATTGGTGTGGCAGAAAACGTTCGGAAACAGAACAAAGGGCGGAAGTAGAGCTGACAGGAATTAAATAAGGTAAGTAGTTCCCAGATTAAACAGGAAACGACAGGACGTCAAAACTTCAGTATCCACATTTTAATGAGCATTTTGCTTTTCATATCTTTTAAATTATAGCCAACGCAAACATGGTTTATAACATGATAATGTAATTTGCAAACGAAAGAACTGATCAGACAGTGTTTCAAAACATGAATTTATTCTAAAATTAAATTATATTAAATTATATTTAGTGCTTTATGTTTTGTTTTTAAGGCTAAATTTAATTATGTAAACACTCCAAGGTAACAGAAAATAACCACGAGTGTGTTTTACTGTGGGAGTGAAATAAGAAGCCATGTAAATAAATTAGCGTGGCATGATGCATGGGAGAAATAACATGTTATTAATGATGACCAGTTTGCAGTCTTTGCAAAGTCACTGTGGTTCCATTATTTACTGTGGTAAATAATGGCTTCCACTCTTCTGGCCTCCATTGGATTAGTTCAATATGGTGTACCTTAGAGTAAAGCTGCATAAAGTAGCTTAACCAAGGAGAAACTAGCCTGCACCATCTTTTGCTCTAATCCATGATCTGTTGGTCTTGGTTATATTTTCAGATTAATTCCCTTTGGTCTGTGTAGTTAACTTGCGGGTACGAACAAAAAAAAAGAGTTAACTTCATCCTGCTCCTTTTCGAACATGAGCATTGTGTAGACATATTTATGCAAACTTGATGTTTTTAAGCTTTTCTTTTCTCCTGTTTGAAATAAACTATTCTATTCTAACGTTCCGAATGTTTCAAAAAAAAGAGAAAACTTAAAAATCTCTGTTCTGAATATTCTTAATTTTAGGACTTAATAAAACAAAATGATTTGTTAAAAAATAAAAGTTAATAATTTGCTACTTTAAAAAATATATATATTTTACTTTACTACTTTTTTTTTTTACTTCCATAGTTGTATTCATGCAAAACACACACCCTTCCTCTGCCACATAAAAAAAAAAATCACAAACAAGCACCTGAATCTCACTTTCATAATTACCCTATTACTAAATCAATCTTGCATAGAGTAGACAGGCTTAGTTTAGTATTCTCCTGCATTTAGGAGGAGACCTTTGAGCTCAGAGATGGCATGCATTCAAGACAGGTCACGTTTTCAAGGGTTGATAAACCCTGGGGCAGGTAATGCCCTGACAGACTTTCTGTAATGCCTCACGTTCGGAACATCGTGGCTGAAGGTGTCTCTTCACTTGATGAATGCTCACATCTGTCAATTCAACTCAATCCTGATTAGGATTTGGTAATCATGTTAGCTTTGTGCCAGTGTAGTTGCAAGGCTAGACCACCATTTTAAATATCTATCTGTGCCACTGGCTTATTCCTTGACCAGGTGACTTGCTGACAAACTTGGCACTTTTGCTAGCCACATGGCTTTTACATATGGTACTCACAGTGTGTGACCATTACACTTGCTATGCCACTGAAGCTGTTGGTAAAACATGTTACACACTACTTTAGACACCTGTCTTAGATACCGAAGTTCTGAAAGAAGATTGTAGCATCAATTAAAGGAAGACGTGCCAAATTGCACACCATGAGCTTCCTTTAATTGATGCTACACTAGTAACTGTCATTCATCCCCATTCTCTATTCATAGTGCTTGGAGCTGGATAATGAGTGTGTGCTTTTTGGAATTTCATTCTTTTTACTGACTGCTATGGATGCTTTTTGTAATGCACCTGATCAGAAATAATAACATCACACAAAACTTCAGGTCTCCAAAAATGATGCAATGCCAATCCTTACAGTAGGATGTATCATAGACTGTATTTCTAAAAGAGGGAGAGATTTCAAAGATTCCTGTTCAGATCAGGAAGTGGTGAAGACAAAACATCAGTCAAAAATAAACTTCAAAGAATTCAGAAATACCAAAACATGCAGACACATATTGTAAGTACTCAGGCTTTATGTTTGAATCTACTAACACAAAAACGTAAGCATTTAAGCACATGTTTGTACTGTGAGACCCTCATGAGGGTCTCATATGCTGCATAAACCTGCCATAATCATTGGCAATAGAAGCACTCCACGTTTATCTTAAAGCAATTAACCTTTGCCTCAGCAGTTACCCTGTCTCTATAACTGGGCAGCATGCTGTGAGACAGACATGCATGTAAAAGGTTACTGTAAATGCAGCTACACATATGCAAGTTGAACCCAATTTCTTTTTCAACATTTGAGCATAACGTGTTTAATGGTTTTTTTTTAGCATTTAAAAAATAATGTAGCATATTTTTAAAAAAAGTAGCTGTCATGCAATTATTGCTGTTAACTCTAGTTTCTAGCAGTAAAGTCCTGCTAACATGTGTACTAATGTAATCTACTTAAGGGAACTTGACATTTATCTGGGATAAAAATAAATATTTCTGTTTGCACATTAATTTGTATAATCCTACTTTGTGCTAGGAACATATTACATTTTTATATACATTTTTTAAAATTAAAATAATTACATAACTGTCAGAATTTGTACATGTATTCATTTTATACAGTGCTGTGAAAAAAGGTATTTTCCCAATTTGTGATTTTGTAGTGTTTTGTAACACACAAATAATTTTAATATTAGGCAAGTAGAATAGAACAGAATAGAATAGAATAGAATAGCCCCTTTATTGTCATTGTACATGTACAACAAAATTATGGGTGCTCCACACCAACTGCCCAGGAATAAAATATGAATAGTAAAACAGCATAAATAAAAAAACAAACAGAGAAATATATACAAACTACAGGAACATATACTAAACAAGAGAAAGGCACATAATGGAGAACAAAGTCTTGGAAGTAGTGCAAAGGACTTGGTCTGAGTTCGTATGTGAGTGGCCTGAGTGATGAGGGTTACTCAGACCATGGCTCAGATTGGTGAGGTGAGTAGGCAAGGGTGGGGTGTGGAGGGATAGTGTTCGTTAACAGTCTGAATGGCCCAGGGGGAAGAAGCTGTTGTGAGTCTGGAGATGTAGGACCTGATCGACCTGAGGTGCCAACCAGAGGGCAACAGGTGAAACAGGTGGTGGGTGGGGTTCAAGGGGTTAAGTGTGATGGCCCTGGTTTTCCTGAGACAGGAGGAGCTGGTAATAGCCTCTGGGGGTGGCAGAGGGCAGACAATGATTTTTTGGGCGGTTTTAATTACCCTCTGTACAGCCTTCCTGTTTTCAGTAGTGGTCCCTGCATACCAAACACCCAGGCAGTAGGAGAGCACACTCTCCACTGAGGAGTGGGAGAAAGCCAGCAGCAGCTTCTGGTCCAGGTTATTCTTGCTCAGGATCTCGAGGAAGAAGCAGCCGCTGTTGGGCCTTCTTCTCCAGGGCGTCTGTGTTGTGGGTCCGGGTGAGATTTGCAGAGATGTGGATGCCCAGAAATCTGAAGGTGAAGACAGATTCCACTCGTTTTCCATTTATAATGAATGGGGAGTGGATCTGTCTGTGCCTCCTGAAGTCCATTATGAGTTCTTTTGTTTTAAGGACGTTCAGCCTCAGGTTTTTTTCTGAGCACCAGCGGGACAAGTTATTTACCTCGGCCCTGTGCGCTGTCCATCTGCGCTGCTCCATCATAGATGAGCCCAACCACAGTGCTGTCATCGGCGTACTTGATGATGACGTTGGCTGGGTGGGTTGGTGTACAATCATATGTGCACAGGGCGTAGAGTAGGGGGCCGAAAATACAGCCCTGCAGGGATTTGGTGCTGAAAGACAGTGACAGGGGGAGAGGTGGGGGCCGAGTCAGACTGATTGAGGCCAGTTAATTAGGAAGTCTTTGATCCAGGAGCAGGTAGCAGAAGGGGTCTGAAGGTGGAAACGTTTGGTGGTGAGGACGTCTGGGATTATGGTGTTGAAGAACTCAGTCAGGTGGGAATGGTGACATGAGTCAGGGAGAGATTGAACAGCCTGGGGAGGATTCCTGCCAGTTGGCCCGCGCAGGCCTTCACCACAGCACTGGGATGCCATCGGGGCCCTCAGCTCTCCTGGGGGAGGTGTGGCCTCAAACTGTGCAAAAAAAGGTGTTGAGCTTCTCTTTGAGTTTGAGGGTGCAGTCAGGGGTTGGGGGTGCTCTAGCCTCTGTAGTTGGTAAGGGCTATGATGCCTCTCTGCCCCTGGTGGGGGTTGTTGTCGGTGAGGAAGCCCTCTACCCTCCTCCTGTAGATACCACTAGTATGATACTGGTAATACAACGCTGATTAAAATATCACCCACTAATTACAGTTTTAAATTGATATTGAATATTGCGCAGGAGGGGTATTGGAATTGCTGTGATATGCAGAAACATTTTTAACTGTAAATTTGTGTCATTTTTCGAGATTTTGAATATTCAGGTTTATTAATTAATTCTATATTCTGCTGTACTCCTCACTACATATCATCCCCCTAACCTTAGACATGGCTCAAAGGAAATTGATGGATTTCTTTCTAAATATACAACATATTTTGACTGTATCATTATTTCAGGGAATTTCAATATTCACACTGACAGCAGCAACAACAAAAAGTGATATAAAACCCTTAATGGGTTTATCTTTTGACTTTAAATAGCAAGTGAATGGACCCATTCATACAAAAGGTCACACACTTGATCTGTTTCCAGACACGTTGATGTCACAGATACAAATGTTCAAAAGGTTGCTCTCTCTAATCATTATTGTGTGTTTAATGTGTCTTGCCAAAGCAAATACCAACCGATTAATTAACAAGTTTTCAAAGCACAAATTACAAGTACTGTCATCATATAATTAAACGCTGCATAATTTCTCTGATGCAATTTATTAATTATATTGCTCTTGCCAGAAATGTAAATATACCTAATCCACCCAAAGTTCCCTGAAAAAAAGAGGAAAGGTAAAGATTGCAGAAAAAAAATCTGTTGCAGAGTTTTTATTCAGCTCACAATTCAATTGGTTTAAGAGTTGGTCATGTTCTTCACTGATACTCATCATGTCACGGTTCTGGGTCATTTTGATCCAGCATTTTGAGTTTATGTTTTGGGTTGATTCAGCATTATGGTTTATGTTTTGTTTCTCTAGTTGTGCTGTCTTGATTATTTTTCCATGTGTTTAGTGTAGGTTCAGTTCAGTGTTAAGTTCGTGCCTGTCATGTTTCTGGTTTTACTTTGAAGGTCTGTGTTTGGTTTTGTAGTTCTAGATCTTTGGTTTTGGTCCCTGTGTGAAGCCTGCGTCCTTGAGTTTGTGTACTTCCTGTTTTACTTTGGTAGTCTTTAGTCGGGTCCTGTTTTGCGCTCCTCCATCTCGTCATTATGATTTGTATCAGCTGTGTTCCCCGTGTGTTTCAACGCCCCTTGTTATCCTTCTGTGTATTTATGTCGGCGTCTCTCTCAGTTCCGTGTTGTGTCGTTAATGTTAATACCCGCATTCCTGTCTGTGTGTTCTGCCTGCTAAGTTTATTTTTGTACCTTCAAGTTTAGTTTACTTTCGCCCTGTGTCCAGTAATAAAGCTGCCATTTCGAGTTCAAGTTTTGTCTCTGCGTTTGAGTCTGCATTCTGGGTCCTTTCCTGCCTGTCTGCACACAGACCATGACACATCATACCAAAAGTGTAAACGTTTTTGTGTTTTAATTTGTAGGTTTGAATCTGCTCAAATAACAATTCAAAATGGTTTCCTTAGAGTCTATCACTGGTCTGTTACACTTTACCCTTCACATGGTTGTGCTTGGTGTTGTCATAAAGAATCACAATAAATCCCATCATTCTTATGCAGATGATACACAGCTTTACCTAACTTTAACCCTTTTCCTAACATGATCTAACCTTTTTTTAACAAACTAATAAGCTGCACTGATGACATTAACTCTGTCTAGAAACTTATTTATTTGTAGCTGGTTCAAGTCAGAGACTGACAGTCTGTTCACTTTTATCTTCCCGGCCTCTGAAACACAGTAAACAAGTCAGAAACCGTGGCATCATTTTGAACAGTGATCACATTTTTGATAATCGTATTAATAAGGTCTGGTTTCCACCACTTTAAAAAGTCAAACTGACTTTAAGAAATTTGTTCATGCATTCATATTAAATGATTACTGTAATGCTTTATTTGCAGGATTTTCAAAATTATTAGTAAAACAACTTCATCTTGTTCAGAATGCAGCAGCCAGAGTCCTTACATGAACATGGAAATTTGAACATGTTACCCCAGTACTGAAGTTACTTCATTGGCTCCCAGTTCAAAACATTAATTTTGAACTTTATGAAGTAAAAGGTCACTGCCTGCAACCCAGTTAGACAACATCGGGTGTCCCCTGAATTAGAGCCACGTGTGGTGAGGGTGCTTTCACTTACTGTGCTCCTTTTATTTGTAACAAGTTTCCTGCTGACCTGAGGTAAGTTACACCTATGTCTAATTAAAAAAAACAAGCTCAATGAGTCAAAAGCTGAGTGTCCGTGAGTGCGTGCACATTTGTATGTTAGCTGTTTTAACTACTACAAGATCTATTTTTCAGCTGTCAATATATACCTATATAGGTTGATGTTTATTTTTACTCCCTGTATTAAGCAGATTTATTTTGAGTATGATGAAATCTGATATATAAATAAAGTTGCCATTACCATAATGTGGTCAAACATTGCAAATATTTTAGTATTTCTAGTATGTTCTTTGTATGCCAACAGTTTGTCCCTTGTTGCTCCTTGTTTGTTGTGTGTCTGTACTTCTGGACCATTTTTTGGACTTTAGTTTTGCCATATTTGGATTTGTTTGCCTCCTCTGCCTTTCTGTGTACAGCTTTCTGGATTAAAGATCTGGATTTTTGCACGGCCTGCTTGTGGGTTCTCTTCCTTCACAATCATTGTAATTAACTGGTTACTCTAAAAAAGCTATAAAGTAATCAGTAATATATATAAAAAAAACCATTAATAAGCAACAACCTCAATCTCAACTCATCACATTTTAATACAACCTGTGACAAGTTCAAACAAAATGAAACAGTGAAAATAAGCAGGACACAAATGTCATACAATATACATATATATAAAAAAAAAACATCCTAATGTTTATAAATGCACTATCTAGTATTAATTTACAAAGATAAAGTTGCAATATAAATTGCAACTTTACAGAAACCATCCAAATCATTAATTAATTAAACATAATATAAAAACAAATTACTAACCAATTAGTAAAAATATTGTTTCAGTGTTTGTTTTCGGTAAATGAGATTAAACTAGATTTTATTTTAATAATGTTAAAGAATCAACACCTTTATGTCTCCAGTGGGTGTTCAGTCTAAAAGATAGTTTCACAAGCACGATTTACAGCTGCAGCGGCTTGACCTCATGATGCCTATCGATGCCACGTGAATGTGAATTTCTGTGAAACACTTATGTTTGTTTCAGAGAGTAAAACTGTTTAGAATTAATTAAACCGATCAATAAAAGTGGAAAAATGAAACTGCAGCAGAAATGTGACACTGTGAAAACACTGTCAGCAGTGAGGTTTAAAATGAACAATAGTAGCATTAAAGAAATAAAGGATTGTGTCATGTACACTTATTTTGTCACTGAGAATATCCCATTCAGTGAACACGGGGCTAACAGGCCAACATTCATGTTGCACAGTAAGCTATCACATCGTTACATGGCTGCCTCCTACTGGGTGGTCTTGTAAGAAGGGAGGAAGGGGAGGCACTGGAACCATCTAAACCTTTTCAAAACTCTGTTGCAGAAAGGTATATCATAGCATGACTGGTCATGCATGTTTTTGCTTCCCTCTTGCACCTTGTCCTGCCAGTTCTTGATACCTCTTTCTTTGTCAGTACCTGAAAAAGATGGGTTGAAGTTAGATGACAGAGCTTACTTTATAATTGATTGTCTTTAACACAAGTATTCTGTCATTCACCTGGAATGGTGTTATCCAGGATGAATCCAAAAAATCCACCGATGAACATATGTGTGGTAAAAAGCACTACAATCAATTGGTCCAGCTCTTTTATTCCTTTAGAGACAAGAACAAACAAAACAAGCCGTTAACCTTCATTAACATGAGATAAAAGGACTATAAATCTTGTACAAGATTATCTTTGCTCTTGCCTCTTCCATATGAAGGCAAGGATTCATTCTTTCTAAAACTAAATCAAGGTCTAATCATCCATCCATCCATTTCCTTAACTTCTTATGGAATTTAGGTCATGAGGGAGCTGGAGCCTATTCCAGTTGACATGCAGTCCATCATAGGGCCAACACAGAGAGATAGACAGCATTCACCTTTATTCAGTTTACTGTGGGAGAAAGCCAGATTACCGAGTATGCACTTTTACCACTGTTGCTGAGTTTACTGTACACATTTATGTGTGGTGTGAGGTTGTACTCAAGCATCTTAGAAGCAAACAGGTTAATTCCTATATGTCTGACTCAGATGGATGAGTCTGAGGTATTTTATGACTGAACTGTAAACTGTTTGTGGTATGTTTTGATAGTTGAACACTTTCTTTGTTTGATGTCTTTAAAACATTAGTTTTTCAATAGATAATATTTTGAATTCACATAGACACAAATGGATTAATATACTAAAGTAGATTTCAATATTAATAATGCTGACATGCTCAACACAAATAATCTATGAAAACAACGTGTCTTTATTGAGGAGTTCCAAAAATCAACCTGACATCAGCAGGATATACTAAAAACATCATTAAAACCTTTTTTAAAATCTAATTTAACTGGATATTTTGTAAAAGTAACTTGTATGTCCCCTTGACCGCTGAAATCAAAGACAAGCCAATAACTGCACAACTCACTTCCCAGATACAGTTAAACATGGCTGTCAAGTAACAGGACTGACTTTTTGAAGGAATCTGGGCCAGTCCAGAATGTGATGTCACTTGGTTGGTTGGTTGCTAATAGATTCCCATTAGTTTATGTTAGCTAATTAGTGACAAAACCAATAACTCAATGGAAAATTTTCAATTGAATTCAATTTTATATTTAAAAAAAACTAAAGTGGCCTCATGGTGCTTTATATTGTAAAGTATAGACCCTACAACAAGGGTTCTCAAACATTTAGGGGCCAGGGACCCGCTTACAGGGTGTAGAATGTTTCCGAGGACCCCCTTATAATCCTCATGCTTTGTGATGAGAATCCACTTTAGCTTGGCTGGCTTCATTGCTTTATTTGCTAGCACTTGAAGACACACAGCACATTTTGGTCTTAAATTGTCTTCCATCAATCCTTCTCGATAAAGTCAAACTCGAGGTGACTGTTGTCATACTTTCTAATTTTAGGTGGTTTGGCTTTTGTATTACTTGATGACTTGACTTGAGCACATCCAAAAATAACTAAGTTTCCTATCTAAGCACGATCAGGAATCCTAACATCCAGTAGCATGACCATCTATCCATCTATCCCTGCATCCATTTTCTTTGGCCTATCAGGAGCAGGGTCACAGGGGCAGAAACCCAAGGAGAGAAGCCCAGACTCAATTTCCTCAGCCTCCTCCTCCTCAACTGGGGGAACACCAAGACATTTCCAGGTCAACCAAGAGATGTAATCTCTCCCGTGTGTCCAAAGTCTTCCCTGGGGTCTCCTCTCAGCGGGACATGCCCAGAACACCTCAAACAGGAGACACCTAGGAGGCATCCTTATCAGATGTGTGAATCACCTCAGCTAGCTCCTTTCGATGAACATGTCCACAGGACAGGACTTATAAACTGCCCGACAAACCCTAACACTAAAGTCGGCAGGATGATTTTCCCATTACAGTGCAGCTAGCCAACAATAAAGAACAACTTACTGCTGAGGAGACAGAGTGAAAGTTGATAGTAAAACAAGTTAAAACCCATATAGGTGACACCCCCGAGACTCGTTTTTACTAGGTAGTGTTAAATCTTACAGTATTTTAGAATAGGGCTCCATTCTAAAATAGCCTTAATACACAACCATGGCAAAGTAGGTAATAGGTCTATCACATACTTTACATGTATGCAGAATTTGCATTACCAGCAGGGGGAGATAATATATTTAAAGTCAAGAAGTCGGCAGTGAGCACAAAAAGGTATGACGTACATTCCAGGGTCCTTAATTGCCAGAAATTATTAAGCTAGGTGGCTAATATGTATTTACATGTGAATAATACATAATGGGCAAAGTGTGAAATGGACACGGCGGACTGGTGTGTCTATTGCATGTTTTGCCGTGATACTGTCATGTCCACTGTAAGGTGACTGTTTTCTTTATCAACACTTTCCAAAGTCTGCCTTTATACTAACTTTATACTGGCCAGGAAGTGGAAAGTAGCCATGGCGATAAAGCCATGATGTAAAATCTGCTGATATATTTGGATAAATCTACAAAGAGCAAAAGCCTCAGAACAAGCACTGCTAACCACAGTGTGTGTGACTTATTTAACACATTTTCAGTCTTTTTGCTGTACTGCCCCACTACACTAGACCTTAGGGTTCCCCCACCTATCAAATCCC
>VOQK01022260.1:1038-17178 GCA_015052645.1 Benitochromis conjunctus
ATAAAAAAAAAAAAAAAAATATAAAAAAAAAAAAAAAAAAAAAAGCACATTTGAGCTACTGACATCCAGCATAGTGACCAAGTAAACAGCTGGCAGCTTTTGAGGTTTGATTGAGTTCTCACCATCAGCATCCACTTCATTGATCATGTCCTGCAGCTCCGCCTCTGTGGGATTCTGGCCCAGAGAGCGCATGACTGTGCCCAGCTCTTTGGTAGTGATGGTGCCATCTCCATCCTTGTCAAAGAGTGAGAAGGCCTCCTTGAATTCTAGTTGCAACAAAGACACAGTGGGCTTTTAGTGAGGGGAAAAGCCACATCTGTAAAGTGATCTGCAACAACTGGCAAGATCCTACGACAGCAACACATCACTTCAAAGCCCATTTCTAAGAGCAAGCTCATAATTTTTATCCTTAAGTGTCCGTATAGATCAACTCCAGCATACTGATGGACCCTCAAGTTCCAACCACAAGTTTCTGGCTAAACAAGAGCAGCGACTGCAAGGCCGAGCAGCAGAGGGCAAAGTTGGGCTACATCAATGACAAATGACAGCCCCGTACAGCTTTGGTGGAGCCGTGAGGGATGACGAACAATGACACACTCATCAAGCGTGATGAGGCCAACGGGCGATGTGTAGTGGCGTGCAGCAGCTTGTCAGTGTCAGGAAAGCTATGAACCTGCCCTGCCATTTCCAGGGTCAAACACACAGGGCAACACCCTTTTTGTTCTGACAAAGAGGGCCTGCTGTGCACAGCGGGAATATCAACAGGGACCATTTCCATGGGGCAAGCCGCAGGTCATGCTGCAAGGTATGAGGAAGCCACTAAATTGGTATCAATCATCTTTATAGACAAGGGCCAGCATTATTTACATTACACCTTATTGTAGCATACCAGCAAATCTAGCCCAGTTTACTACCACAAATGTTCTTGTAGCACTCCCATTTCATGAGTACTTAACTCACGCCATACGCAGTCATGTAAAGGTGAGCACCAATACCTCACCAGAACGCACAGCTCTTTTAGATTACATCATTTATTACATGGCAACCATGAAAATGCAAAGTTTTCCATGAGGGAGTCCTTAAGCGCTCCAGTGTCAGTAAGCAACAGCGGTTTCTTTCATTCCAGTTTTATGACCAGCAGGCTGCTCTGTGGAACGCCTTAAAAGGCAAAAGTATAAATCCACTGCAATGGGATGCAAAGATCCATAAGGCAGGCCACTCGCAGTTATGAGGAAAAGTAGAAGATCAATGCAGCCATGTCTTACCAGCAATTTGCTCTTCTGTAAGTTGATCAGCCTGCAATGTACACGACATAAAACAGCTTTTAGTATGCCAGACACAACAAATAATTTATACAAACACACACCTCAAGTTCCACTTTCCTGCTTGAAAAACCAATGCTGGTTTACATGAATGCCCTCAGATTTACAGCCGCGTTTTGCAAAAGCTGCCGAATATTTTGTTACAACAGCAATATTTAGTACTACCAGTAAATCTACACAAAAGGTATTTTCTTGACAGCAAGCCAACACCTTTTGACCTACAGAAGGAGGAAGGGGGGGGAGAATTAAAAATAAAAAAATAAATCGCCACACATTGCCTCATGCGCGAAATATTGGAGCGATCTTCGAAAAACACAACTTTGCGGTATATAATGAATGACGTACAATTTGGCGGTAAACGTTAGCTAGGCAGAACCGCGCTTAGCTAGCTACCATTCCATGCCGGTTCATACACCCAAGACAACGCCACACACATCCAGCACAATGAGTGACTAATACAGCAACTTCCACAAGTAAAACCGCGTTTGGCAAATAGTCACAACACAGCTTACTCAATTAAAGGTTACTACTAGGCGGGACACTAGCTAGAACGCAGCTGAACTGCCATAAAAAGCAACGTTATTGGGACACTCGACGCACATGCACCATTTTAAGTGTAAATGCGCAAACGCTGCTCAAACGCAGTTATGCTTTCATTCTGACTAAACAGTAGCTTTGTCGGAGAGGTTAGTCCTGCCTAGCTACTGACAAGAAGACGTTTACTCAGCTTGCAATGCGTTAGTTACAGCGGGAATTTTCAGGTACGTTTTATTTCCGTTCATTCCGAACGAAATAAAAAACAACGGGTTAGAGGTTTACGACGGATCCAACCTGCAAATGAAAGCCAATTTTATTTCCCTTACCATTTCGATGTAGATGTAGTGGCTGGTTCACGTCAAATTCGTAATACACCTAAGCCGAATGAACTTCCAAGACCCAACACTCTCTATGAACACACTGGCAGAGAGGCAACTGGACTCGCCTTTAACGGCTATTCTAAACTCCTCCTCTTTTTAAAATATCAATCCGCCAACTCGCCTCTTCTACAGGTCCCTAATTATTATTTTTTTAATTATCCCAATAAATATCTAGACAGTAAGAACAAGAAACAAGTTAAATATCCATTTATGAATGCTGTGACGGTTTCGACTCTGATATTAAAAATCACACCGCATATCCCCTGCGGTCTACATAACGGCGGATTAATACTTTCTGCTACTGCGTGATGGTGCACAAGCTGTAGCCGAAAGAAATCGCGCTTTCTGATTGGTGTGTTTGTACCTGCAATGCGTCACTCCCATGGTCTGCGCTGCCGCTGCATCTTACCCATAGACATCCCAGTCAGTGCCACAGGCACAGCAGACAAGCTTGTTGCATAGTGTGTGTACATATGGGCAACATCTTCAGAGAGGCACAATAACACACTTCTGATGAGTAATTAGCTACCAGTAAGAAAAATTATTACTTGTAAATGAGCTAGCGCTGACCAAGTTTGTGCGTCTATTTATTCTATTAATGCAGTTTTCTCATTTCTGATTGCATTACTTGCGTTTTATTAGTGTGCTGATAGCCATGCTGTTTTAAATGGCTGTTACAAGGTTGCCCCAAACTGATCCTGCGTTCCTCCTTTCTGCTGTGCAAGTGTTCATCACTTTGAATTTTCTGTATAATTAGATGCAGCGTCAGGGATGGAGTGTTTGGGTCTAATAGTTAGGTGTTACAGCTCGTGCATGCGTGCAAGTGCGTGTGCTGTGCACATTTAGATGTGTAATATGTGAGTGGGTCTGTTGCTTTCAGGTGATGCTCGGGTCTCATTGTGCTGCTGCTGGTGTGGATGGGAGAATCTGATAGCCTGATTGCTTATGCCTGACTGCTCTCCTGTCTCCCAGTGACCACCTGTCTCTGCCCTGGCCCCGTGGGAGACGGCGAGGAAGAAGGTGGAGGAGGGCAGACAGAGATGTGTGAGGAGAAAGATTTGAAGAACAACTCTGGGAATGTACTCGAATCTCCAATGTTCCTAAACAGCCTCAACCTCCTGCTTTTCTCCCAGTTCTTATTATTATTAGACACAAATGTCACACTGTAAGCATAAGCAGGATTTGTCACATTTATAGGGAAGAAATGATGACCCAGCATGCTTTTCGCTTTCATCTGGGCTGTTTACAGAGGTGCTGTTGATTGTGCCCTGTGAGCTGCTGAGCAGCCTCAGAATGAGCCGGTCAAGCCCCCTCTACAATTTCAAAAACAAAGCAAAACAAAAAATAACTAATCTGAATCGTACTGGATTCTTTTCATTGAAATCTGTTTTGTTGTTTTCCTGTATTGAGGTTTTTGTCACTGTGCAGATTACGCAATGCCAGAGGTGATGGCACAGAAGCCTAAATCGGTCACAAGAACCAGTTAAGCTGATGCATGTGCGATGACTGTACACGGAGATGTGTGAATTCACTTTGCGTCTCCGTAAAAACACTTGGCAAACAGGACAATGTGGACTTTTATGCACTTTTGTGAATGCAGACATTTAACTGCTTTTCAGCTCACACGTTATTATGGAACGTCAATGGGGAATTGCTCTAATAAGACCTTTTTAGACACAATGGTACACCGTTGGGCCATAAATATTTCAAAAACATAATAGCTTTCCACTTCGGGCTCCTGCCCCGGTTTCTATAGCTACACTTTATCTAACATACAGCATCGTCTGTTTGATCGGTTGATGACGTGCCTTTCAATGCCCCCCAGGTCTCAGAGGGCCTCGTTCCGGGTCAAAGGTATGTACAGGCTGGATTTTAATAAGGATTGGGCATACTGGAACTAAAGAGGTGTTACTTAATGGTCTATAAAACTTGAAACCAGGCTCCATGATGTAAGCCAAGGAGGCTTTAAAATGAACACTAGGCTTAACATGGAACACTATACAGTATTTGTTGCAGGCCTGTTTTGGCATTATAGATGTTGGGTATCATGTGAACGCTGGGGTATTATTTTTTTATTATTTATTTAGTTGCTCAGATTAATCACAATGCTCAAACCACTGCAGGGCACTAGCACATATTACGTCTCCCCTCTTCTTATCAGCTCTGTGAATATGTAACTGCCTCACATATTGCTTTCTTATCAAATGCTGCCCAGCCCAGAGCTTGTTTTCTTTTTATAATACTGCAGCTTTCATTACTGGACTGCAGGGGTCAAAGTTCACTTTAGTTCAGCTAAAATGAGCTCAAGTCAGCCCTCCAGCTTCATTAATACATTGCCTCCCCCGACACGTTAATGCTCCTTCCCACCGACAGCAGTTAGCTTTAGAGGTGGGTGGATCGATCCAGATATCAATGGTATGGATACCAATGCTGCTATTGGTATTGGACTGATACTAGTACAATAGGATTGATACTTTGTTTCTATCCTCTAAGTTCAGTATGTAGCCCACTGAATTGTGTTAAAGAAAATTGTTGTATTGGAAATGATATTTATAGCCAATAGCACATTTAACCAACAGAAGCTGACCCAAAGTGCTTTAAGAGACAACCATTTACATTCCTATGTGCTAGCCCTGCGACAGACTGGTGATGTCTCCGGGCCGTACCCTGCCTCTCGCCCTATGGTAGCTGCCATAGGCTCCCAAACAAAACAGCTTCAAAGCCAGTTGTGCGAGGACTTTGAGGGATGTGGACCGTAGGTGACAAATATGAGAAGATGTTTACCTGTGTAACCGAAAGACGCAGGTGCCATTTTTAATGGATGAGGATTTGTAATGCACCTGCTGCTTCAGTGCCAAGTGAGAGGATCGCCTTTCATGGCAGAGAATTGCTGTTAGCCATGTGTCAAGCCAGTAGTCAAAAGAGTTTTTACATCGTGTCAGCAGTGTGTACATGCGGAGCTGCACCTGTTTGCTTTGGAGAGCGTGTTAGGACATCTGAATGTAACTGCTTCTGTATACATGCAGGGATGGTCAAACAACAGGGGGGAAGGGTGTGTTTTGTGCATGTACGTATTTTATTTTACCTTCTTATGAGAAGAAAATTCAAGGGAAAAACTAGTATCTCGACAAGGTGTCTGAAATAGCTTCACTGTTCCTTAGCACTGATTCTCACAGTATGTGGCTCTCTGCTGGAGGGATGGCACACCATTTTTGCATAAGGCATCACATCTTTTAGTGTTTTGGTGAAAGCTCTCCTAGAATGGGAGGCAGAGCCTTCACCTTTTAGGCCGCTCTTCTATGGAGCCAGCTACTTTTAAGATTAGGATTTAACTTTCCTTTTTGATAAAACATATAGTTAGTCCTGGATCAAGTGACGCTGAACCCTCCGTAAGTTAAGTCTAGGCTTATGGTGATATAATGAGTGCTTCTTCTTCACTCACCTTCATTGTTCACTATGCATATACACCACTTTGCACCTAATCATTATTTACTATTAATCTCTGGCTCTCTTTCACACTGTATCTTTTGTCCTGTCTTCCTTCCCCTCACCTTCAACAGTCGGCAGATAGCTGCCCCTCCCAAATCCTGGTTCTGCTGGAGGTTTCTTCCTGTTAAAGGGGAGTTTTTCCTTTCCACTATTGCCAAGTGCTTGTTCACAGGGAGCTGTCTGATTGTTGGAGTTTTCTCTCTATTATTGTAGGGTCTTTATTTTACAATATAAAGTGCCTTGAAGTGACTGCCGTGTTTTGGTGCCATACAAATAAAACTAAACTGAACTGCATTGAAGATCCCACTGGGTGTTCAAGCGGGTTGAGATCTGTTTCCTGCAAAGATGATGACATATGGAAGGGACCACTGTTAGTAGGATAGAAAGAGAAAAAAGGTGAGTCCTTGGAATATCTCTTTATTGATTTACAACATTTCCCTCCAATTAAAACCTTCCCATACCATAGGTACATGTCACTACTGTACTCTGACCCCTTGTTAGGAACAAGGGACGGGTTTTTCCTTTAATCTGTCACCTGTCTGTACATCTGACCAGCCTCTGCGAATACTTCCTGGTTGCTAGCAATAGTTCCTAGCACACACTGGCCAGACATCTGGTCCATTCAGTAAAGCTGGAAACCACTCCCTGTTAGCAACAACAGCTTTATAGCCATTCAATAAGGGTATTAGCCATATAAGGTCTAACAACAGGCTAGCCGCTCATGAGTCAATCCCATAGGGCACTCTGGCCTACCTGTTACTGAGAAAAGACTTGTTTTCCAAAATTACATCATGAGGCAGAAATGATTAATGGCTTCAAATCGTATAAGAGGATTTGGTGTGGGCCTGCGATTCCCTGCCTATTTCAATCATGTTGTGATGAAATGGATATAGTGTTATGCATGCACTTAGTTTCCTACCCCCCCTTCCCGAAACGTGTTGCTGTTTGTAAAGCCTGGCACTAAATCAAGGGGAATGTACCCCCCCCCCAAAAAAAAGAAAGAAAAAAATAGAAACCTGCACATGCTAGTAGTTTTATTTGATAGGGTCTGAAGGACAAAACCACTTACTGGCTGTCACTACAGTAACTACTGTTTATCTTTACTCACTGGCTTTTTATTTTCCCTCCTGCTATTCCCCCACCCGCCCGCCCCAACACAAACTCTTTCCTTGACTCTGTCTAACTCTGTCCTTCTCCCTTCCACCCTTTTTCTCTCACTGGCTCACCTCCAGGTTGTCTGCTGCAGAGTTCAAACACTGCAGCCTTCAGCAGCACATGAAACAGCGCTGCTTGGAACCATCCAGAAATGTGGCACTACAAAGATCCGATGCCAAGGTGAATGCATCCTCTCCAGGTGCTACCCATGCCTTCGCACAGAGGTCGCAGGGGTCAGGAGCTCAGCTTGTTGTCTGTGCTGTTGTCTTTCCAGAAGTTCCCCCTACTAATGTTCTGTGTAGTGTGTGGGTGTAAGCTCAGTTTACTTTCTCATTCAGCCCTGTAGAAAGTGAAACCAGAGGAATCAACGAGCATCACAGAGATTAGGCAGGGGCATTTTTGTGCACGAGCACCTACTCTGGTGTGCAAAAGAAGTGACGGGGTAGAGAGTTGCAGCAGCTCTCGTCCTTGACCCTTGCTGGAGTGTGGGCCAAGTCTGTCTCCGCAGTGGCATGGACCTGCAGGGCTGCCTCGCTCCATGCCCCCTCTCAGATGATCTCATTCTGCAGGGGGTAGCTCTCTCCGCTGCATGCTGCGGCCGCTTCCAGATGAAGGCTGCAGAGCAGGTGTCAGGCTGTCTGTGTGTGCGTTTATGTGAAGCTGTGGGTGAGCTCTTTCTGCTCAGACCCAGCTCGTAAACAAATGTGATTGAGCCAGTTTGTGTGGAAAGTCTCAGCTCTGACCCCTGGTGGCAGAAGCAGGAATTGCATGACGTGTTGTGAAAGGAATACTAATTAAATGCAATGCCGGAAAAGAACAGACTATTTCGCCAAGTGCTGTACAGAAATATAATTATGAGATTACATTTGGTTTACATTTATTTGCAGACTTTTAGAGATGCAAAGATATAGTTAATACACAGTCAGAAAGGGAGCATTAAGCCTGTAAGTACTTATTTTATTTAAAGTACACTTTGTGGATAATACTTTGGAACTTTTACTGAAGGTTTTTACAAAACTTTATTTACATGCAGTATTACAGAGTACCTCTCCTTGTAGTTCAACACATTAACTAACAAGTACACTAACAAGCATACTAATCTTTTAACTGCCGATTGGTTGAGTAGGTGTGGTTCATTGTTACAGGCAGCAAAGATTAAACTGCTACAGGACTGTTGTGGTTGTTTAATCCTCCAATGGAAAACTTTCCACTTGTTTAAATAGCATAAAACCCATGTCCCCAAAGGCTGCCCTTATTACCATCCATGGCATAAAATCCATAATCAGCTAAAATTGAGACTTTTTTGACCAACACTGTCCTGCTTATATGCTAATACATAATGAGGTCTTTTACTCTGAAATTACACTCACAGAATTCAAATTCAACTTACTTCCATGAACACTTTGAATGAAGAAAAAAAAGCTCATTTTCACTTGTCCTAACTGTGCAGACAGGCTGGACGGAGTATTTCTTCCACCACAGTTCAGATGCTTATTGATAACTTAATGACATCTCCTAACTAACTGGTACTGTTGCTTTAATTAGCTTTGAATGATGCGCTAATTGTAATCACCCCCCCCTCCCAAGTCCTTGATTTGAGAATGTGGACAACCCGTCTACATTACCTTTAAATGTTTAAGGAAACACTTCTTTTTGCTGCTTGTTTATCCTGTCTTCCTTCTCTCACCCCAACCGGTCGTGGCACATCGCTGCCCCTCCCTGAGCCTTGTTCTGCCAGAGGTTTCTTCCTGTTAAAAGGGAGGTTTTCCTTGCCACTGTGGCTAAAGTGCTTGCTCATAGGGGGTCATATTATTGTTGGGTATCTGTATGTATTATTGTAGGGTCTACCATACAGTATAAAGCGCCTTGAAGCAACTGATGTTGTGATTTGGCGCTGTAGAAATAAAACTGAATTGAATAATTGAATTCTTTTAGCATGATCCAGCTATCAGCAGCTTCAACATGACTCGTATCAGCTGGCAAGAGGATGTTTGCACATCTATACTGTCCTTAGCCACACAATCATTTTGTAGCCAGCATTATAAAGTGACATGGTCGATGCAATAACAAAATTCATTGCATTCACCCTTTCTGCTCTTGGAACGATATCAGTAAACCACACGGTTGCTAAAGTGGCATTTTATTTAGACTTAGAAATGGTTCTTACTTGCAGAGTCTGGGCGGTTTTACAACCGCTTCCAGCTGCAGCACTGAATCACTCTTGCTTTGTTAAATTTATTGGGACACAATCAATCAATAAACAATAAAGGGTGTCACTTTCATAGCAGATAAATGCCTTTTAAAAAACAGTGACATCTACTTTTCATGGATTGAAGTCTCGGCAGAATAATAACACAAATTGAATTCATTGTGTTTTACTGGGTATGAGTGCTGCTGGTTTTGCCAGTAGAGATTAATTTTACTTAATTTATTGTGAACAGATCCTGACATCAGGTATTCTGACAAATGCTAATGTTGCTATCAAACAAGCTGTTGGCTTTGGTTCAGCTGGAACCCAAGGACCACTGCAGTGGTTTACTTTTCATCAATGTCTCGAGCCAAGAGGTTGTCGAATTCTGCTGGGTAAGACTCTAAACTGTTGTTCAGGCGGAAAAAACGCTTCCACTTCAAACTTGGCACATCGTTCACTGGATCAATGTTGAGGATTGGAAATAACTGTCTTTTAAAGTCACTCAGGTTTGATTACTTGTTTGTGATGGGATAAATCAAAATCAGTCATCTCAACATTAAGCACAACATTAAAACCACTTTTGGGGGAAGTGACAGTCCCCCGGCATCCCTGGGGCATGAATTAGTGATGTTTATCATACAGGACTAATTCACGCTCATTTTCACAGCAGTTTCCTTTGGCATGGATGCCTTGATGCATGTAGCATAAGAGATACTAAGCAGTCATTCCCTGTCACTTGTCATGTGTCAAAAACTAAGCTGGGCGGTATGTTTTAACCCAAACCAGAATCTCTTCCTTAACCCTAACCAATCAAGTTGCTTCTAGAGTCTAAACTGAGTGGAAGTGAAAGTAACAAGCAATGAGGAACAAGTCAGAGCAAAACCAGCGCTCAATTACACCCCATGCTTAATGGATAGATGAATACAGGCATACAGTGCATCAGGATGAGAACACATTAGAAATGAACAACATTCGGTATCGTTGCAGACCAAGAACATGCCCCAGCACCTCACCGACGGCAGCACCCTCCCCAGCAGAAAAATGTGCCATGACTTCACAGCAATGTCTTAAAGATAACAACAAAAAGAGGCTGACCTATAATTTCATACTCTACAGAGTCCACAGGATGCCCTAAAACAGCCCACAGATGAAATGATCCACTGCTGAAGTCCCACAGCTTGATACCACAGGACACCTCATCAGAGGTCCCATGTCATTGCACTGATGGCTGAGAGGTGATCTGGGGCACGAGGGTGGCATACACAATTTTGTACTGTATGTGGTTTGAATGTTGTGGTTGATAAGATGCAAAAGTGCGTTTATTTATGCGGCTGTAAGCGTGTGTTATCTAAGGCGCTGCCTTGGTATGTAGTTGTCTAGGATTCGAGGGCTGCAGTGAGTCATGTAGTGCAGGGCTGGGTCTGAGTAGTTGAAGGGTGGAGGGTTGTACTGCTCCGGGATGTAGTTTGGATACAGGTGGGGGATTCTGGAAGAAAACACACAGGCCAATCATACAAAAGAAGTAAACATGAAATCACAGCAGTCTACAGTTGAAGATTTTGTATTCATATGTGCATTTTTCCTGATAAGGAGATGGTGCCAGAGTCTTGGATTAACTGGGTCCATATGTAGTACAGCTTGGTTGCAGCATTGACCTCTATCAATAGCAGGTGTTCTGTTTAGATTGTACTGTATTTTCTTTAAATCTGATTAATGCTGTCCATGTTTCTCCATGCAATACACAATAATTTCAGTCAAATTTATGGAAATGTTTGGATGGGCAGCAGTTGTTGTGGAATACTCACTCACTCATGCATATTCATGCAGGCTCCAGCCCAGTTATCCCGAATGTTGAAAGAGGTTGAAATCTGGGGCTAAAGCTGATTAAAAACATGAAACACACATCCCGAAGGGCTCTCTAGATTCACCGTCGTCTGATTAGCCATTCAGCTGTGTCTGATGGTATATAATTACAGTTGTTCTTTGTGCAAATATGTATATCCTCACTGATAATGAGGTACAGGCTGTGGAACCTGCTGTACCATGAGTCATTCTGTGAATAACAGACCCAAAACAAAAACACATATCTTGCCAAGTGATTCTTTGTAATGCTGCCAATTGAATGTGCAAACCTCCTCAGACCCTTTGTTTGTTTCTTTATTAGAGTTAATTTTGTGATATTGCTGAGACTAAACTGTAGTCAGAGTGCTGACATTTTATATCCAAAGCTAATTTTATAGGATATTTGATGCAGCCTAATGGAAAGAGTGGAAAGAAGTAAACAAAACTATAGTTGCTCTATCATAAGTACTACTATCATATTATTATGTAATACTAGTATCTGTTTTTCTCTGAAAACATGATAACCACCTCCCTGGATTTTTATTGTTCCCTTTACTTTAACAATGTAATCTCAGAATGCTTGTACCATCCCCTCCCTGTCGCTTGGTCCACAGGGTTTTCAGAAAAACAACAGCAAGCCACTCTAATACCGCGTTTGGATGCTATACGTCTGCACACACACATGCGTTTTACATGTGCGGTGATTTTTTTTCCTGAAGAAGAAGCATAAATTTGAACTTTCTTGCTTTCTTTGCTTTCTTTCCTGCAGCAGTCTGTGAACCAGAATCTCTATAGACCAACATCGGTCTCATCTGAGACACAGACTGTGTCTCAATTAGGATCCTTGAGTACTCGAGTACACATCCATACAGCACACCATGTTTTAGAAATACAGAAAGTTGTGCAACTTTTATAAATGACAATTTCAGCACTTTCAGCATTATTCTAAGTGCAATCCAAGTAGCAATAAATAAATAAATAAATGAAAACACGTTTGGGAATTTGAAGTCATTTCCAATTCAGTGAGATGAAAAAACTAAAGTCAATCTTTTAGATTACAAAACAAAACCTAAAAGTCAGTTGCATGAATTAAAGATAAAGCAAGCTCATAAAGAAAGTGCAGAAAATGTGTGTCTTCCTCACGGCTCTAATTCTCTGCACCTGAGCACCAGTTTTCTCATTTCGGCCGCTCATAAAGAAGGGAAAGGGGTTATCTGTCTCACCCCAGCGCTAGCATCCTCCTCTGTCACACCAAGCGTCTGCATGTCCTCCTTCACTACATCTATGAATCTTCACTGTGGTCTTCCCTTTCTCTTCCTGTCTTGCAGCTCCAACTTCAACATCTGTTGCTCAATATAGCTGCTATCCCTCCTTAGCAAATGTCCAAAACCATATCAACCCTTTCTAACTTTCAAACTGTTCAACCTGAGCTGTCCCTCTGAAATACTCCTTTCTGATCTTGTCCATTCTGGTCACTCCCAGTGAAAATGTTAGCATCTTCAACTTGCCACTTCCAGCTCGGCCTCCAGATTTTTGGTCAGTGCCACAGACTCACATCATGACATCTCCCTTGTCGCCGTTGCTGCTATCCGTCTATCATTAATCACCCGTGATCCTCATCTCCATCCACTCCACCCCATCCATACTGTCGTCATCACCTCTCTTGTTCACTGCATCTGTTGCTTTGGATGGTTGAGCCCAGCTATTTAAACTCATTCATCTTTACTACCTCTATTCCTTGCATGTTCACTGTTACAAAAGTTTAGATACGGCCTCCCTCTTATTCACATACATGTATTTGATCTTCTACTGACTTACACTCCAGTGCATGCCTCCACCTCTTCGTGCTCTCTTCCACCTGTGTCCTACTCCCAAATTACAACGTGATCTGTGAACATCATAGTCCACGGACACTCCTTTCTGACCTCATGCCTTCGTTAGTCTAACAGTGACCGCTCTAAAGCCTGTGCCCCCAGTGCCCAACACCTACATCTAACATCAACATGTAACACAAATCGATTCCTGATATACTGTGTATAGTTTCGATACCAAAATATACACAGAGCTAGGAGCTAGCAGTTTCCCCATTGCCTGCCTTCATGCAAAGCTACAGCTTTTCCTACTGATCAAGACCTCCAACATGGTCATTCATACTGCACTAAAGTAACTAAATAAAAGGTTAAAAAAAACAAAGAAAGAGAGAAAGAATTCTGTAAATTAACAAAAATCTAGCAAACAAAACTTTTCCTGTAATTTTATACATCTGTTTCAGACCCAATTCCTCCATTTACTACAGCAACATTTCTCTAGTATGCAGAAAAACTGAGATATGCTGTGGAAACCTCTCTTTTGTTAAATGAAGGTATCTCAGTAATTCATTGTGTAAAGTTTGCTTTACACTGACGTAAAAGGTCATTTCACATGTCTGGTCCACTTCAAGTCAAAATGAGCTGTATGTGGTCCACCATGTAAAATGAGTTCAACATCCCTGCTTTAAAACATTGCAATAGCTGACTGAGTTCATGGTGCTGTTTCAGGCATTTTGCTGCAACACTGTCTCTAATTATAAATAAAACCTGAAAGATTTGTTCCACCGATGGACGATCTCCCCTCATCAATACACTGGTTTATGCTTTATTGTACCCATAACTATTCCTCAGTGTTACCCAAGTGCAGTTTCATAACTCGGCCCAAAGCTGTTAGTAGGAAGTGTCTTTGTTTAATATAGCAGTAGAGTGGGCAGTCTGTACTCCAACTGAGAAGTTAAATAGGAGGACGACGGTGCTGCAGCAGCAGAACAGCAGACAGGATTTAAAGCCTTCAAGTTACTGCAGAAGATTGTCTCTGGGCAGACCTACTTGACTACTGTACCTTGAAGTGCACAGTGTGTAACTGTGTTTGTGCGCAATTAGTGTGTGTGCGTGTTGGCCTGGTCACTCTCTGCAGCAGTATATCTTTTGATGACCTGTAATAAACCTCGTTTCACCCTGCCCAAAGGAGCTGCTGACCCACCTGAAAGCATGTTTTTATATTTATTCATTAGAGTTTTAGTGCCCCACGAAGGTCTGGCTAATTTGTAGGCTTTGTCTCAGCATGGCTTTTGTGAGGCTGTAAAGCTCATTAGAGACCAGAACACATGAGATCTGATGCATGGTGCTCACTGTGCGCCAGGAGACAACAGTGTCATATGAATGAAAAAAAGAAAAGAAAAGAAACACACTGGAAATTAACACTGCTATTCTTGGATCTTAAAGGGCAGTGAGGCAGAAAACACTGTACTGGAGGAGTGTCGTGCTAAAAGAAAATGACTGATCTGAGGACTGTTCATGGAACATCAATTCCTAGTTATCAAAATGTGGTATTAGTCATTGAAAACATTAACCTTTATATTTCAGTTTGCATTCATGTTATGTATAAATTTAAAACTGTATCTAAGCTCATGTCACTCACTCTCCAGTAACAGTCTTCTTGTGGCAGCAGAAGAAGCAGGCCAGAACAGCCAGGAGCAGCAGCAGGAGCAGAGGGATGCAGATGCCCAGAACCAGCCCCAGGACCAGGTCTACCTCTGTGTTGTTCACTTGGCCTCTCTCTGTAATGGATCAGTCACTATTGAGCCAAATTACAAACTTTGTCTTGTTTTTACAGGCCCATGGTCTCTCGGTCTCAGACACATCACATACAACCAAAACACCACAGTAAAAGTAAGACAAAATGAAGATTTATGTCTTCATTTCTGTCAAACAATGGTTGCTATGCAACCTGAGCAGCGTTTTGAAGGTTATAGCATCCCATTTAACAGCCACTCACTTCAACTCCCAAAAACTAATTTGGTAACTTGATGTAGCACCAGGACGGACACAAGATGAATACAGTGCACGCTCACCTATGACACAGGACTGGTTTTTATCCACTTCAGTCTCGTTGCAAATACACCTGTAGCCACCGTAGGTGTTGCTGCACAGAGCAGGGTGGGCACACTCATCCTCGTTAGTATGACACTCATCCACGTCTGTAGGCAGGGAAACAGTCTTACTAAGACGTTAAAGGGAGCTGTTATGCTTCTGCTATTAAAACACACACAACACATAAATATCCAAATAATGAGGAGTATATATGTGTCACCCATGGAATACCATTTATGCTAATGTCTTTATTGCTGAACTCCACTTGAGTAGATTTTTTTTGTGATTAAAAGTTAACAAATAATCTTTATTTATCCTGTACTATGTCTCCGTGCAACTCCCCAGTTCATCGACTGTCTTAAAAACAAGCCTTTAAACCAACTTTCTTCTGATTAGCTTTCCCTCACAAACAGAAGGTTCGATCAGTGGATGGGTGTGGCTTCTCAGCTTACAGCCATATTATTGACATCTTACATTAGAAAGTGTGGAAAAACCTTTGAGAAACTTGGAATTTAGAGCACTCTGAAGCCTGAGCGTCAGGAATGATTCTTACATACACTGACTTCATTACTTGAAACTTTGGCTGTGTTTATAATCCACACTAGTAACAGCGTGTATAGAGATAAGAGACATTTTACCATTAACTTCTATGGCATGGATGCCATAGTGGCTGCTGACTCTGGTCAGGTAGTCTGTGATGTACCAGTGGGGGGTGTCACTGGACACTTTGATTCGATATTCCAGCACATCTGGTATGAATCCCTGATCGTTCCTGGTGATGTTATAGTACTTGTTTGTAAAACCTTTCGTTAACATGCCATCCAACTGAGAAAAAAAGAGATTATGACTGTAAACAACGGATAAAACTGAATTATTACTGTTACAGATGAACATGTTAGCAGACATCTCTGATGTGCAAACACACCTGCTGGATCCCATCGGCTGGGTTCTTTTTCCAGACCACAGAGACATTGAACATGTTATACCCTGTCGGCAGAAAACGCAGCTTTAAGCCTTCTTGCTATAATAAAAGCAGATGTTTATCATAAAACACCAGAGGAACAGGTGAGCTGTGATAAAGCTACAGGGGAAACCATATGGGAGTGCTTACCTGGGGGATTGGGAGAGTCACCTGCAGAGAAACACATCAGCTGAGTTATAATAGACCAGCGTGTATGCTCTGCTGTACAGCACAACTACAGTTTTCACAAATGCAGAGATTTGTGCATTGCTGAGTGTATTTCACGACAGAGTTAGCTAGTTGCTCAGAAGTACACGATTAAGACCAGATGCAGCATTGTGTATCGTAAAGAAGGTACATT
>VOQK01022260.1:19909-36283 GCA_015052645.1 Benitochromis conjunctus
TGTAGAGTATCACACATAGCTTTCCTATTTCCCCACAAAGCTGCCCTCGTCCTTTAAATACCACCGTCTCATTAAACTAGCTTTCTACAGATTGGTTGCCCTTTCCTTCAGAAGGTCCAAACCATAGACTGTAAATAAAAGACAGTTGTGGCCACTGTGAGGTTGCCCACTGGTTTCTGGATTCTACATTTTGAAGGAGGTATTTTGTCTTTTTGGAGAAAAAAACGACCTACAAGAGTGTGAAGTGCTAAGCTATCAGCTAACTAGCTAGCATGCTTAGCAAACTCCATAAAGTATATGGCTCTATTGCACAGGTCCAAATACCTGCTAAACAGTTTAGAATTTAACAAGAACCCAAGCACTAACTTTTTGGGCAGTCTGTATCAAACATCAAGCCATGTTATTTGTCAGTAAATAATGCTAAAAGGCATCAAGAGCAGAAACATAATCAAGGGGTCCAGTTGAGTGACTTAAGTTAGTGGAGGCATTAACAGACAGCTATTAACTACAGTTGCCTGTGTTGTGACACCTCCTAGTCAAAGCAGTCATACACCTAACTTAGTCTTAAGTATTACCTGAGTAACACCAATATCAGTAAAACTGCATATAGATTTAAATGGTTTGGCTTAAAGTTGTTTGTCATCTTCAGTTACACCGGCTTATTGCTGTTCAAGGTTGACACTGGCACAAAGCTGCAATTTTGTAAACAGAAGTCATGAATGCCATGACAAGAAATGCTGCTGTTAGACGAAAGTATCAGACAATAGAGCACCTGGAACTTTCCCTGCAGATGGTTTTCAGCGATGCTGTCATATTGGCAGGTTCCTCCGTTGAGGCAGTTGCAGACACGCAGGATGGGAGTGAACAGGGAGCTGCTGAGTTTGTCACTGACCTTGATGGTCAGCTGGACAGGCTGGGTGCTTAGAGGGGTCCAAGTCAGGTAGCCATTACCTGGACAGGAGAACACAAGAGGCTGTAAAAACTTATGTCACTGAAAAAACATTTCATATTTTTTCATGTTTTTGTGTATTTTGTGTCCTCGTGCTTGTCACTCTCAGCATTACAGTCTACTGACTCAGCTCTGAAATGTCCCATCTGCTGAAAGACTGCAATGCTGGCTACAGCGGCAGCCTCTTTCATCCCGCTAACAAATGTCAACAGTAACAGCAACAAATGGAGCAAGGTACGGAGAGTCTGAGTAGGTGTCTCACCGCTGCCGATCGAAGCTTGCGGAGGCCTGGGTAAGAGCAGCGAATAGGTGATGTTGTCTCTGTTGGCATCCTCAGCTATGACCTGAACGCTGACCTGGGATTTGACCTGAGAGCGAATCACTGTGGGCTCTGTCACTATGGGAGGGATGTTACCTGCCAGATCACAAAAAGGTTGTATCTAATTATTACAGGTCAGCGATAAAAATGCAAAATTTTCTTTTAGAGACGAGTACAGACAAGTTTACCTTTGATCAGGGCCAGATTATGAAAATCTGTCTCAGCCTTCAGAGTCCCCTGCCCCAGTTCAGGAACACTGGTTGCCAGTGTGTCGTGGACACATTGCATGCTGCTTTTACAGGTTTTTGTTAGCGCTTCAATCTCAGCAGGACTGATGCTTTTCAGCAGGTTCTCAGTGGGGTTGACCACCAGTGAATTAGGAGTCAGAGAGGACAATAGGCTCTCTGGGCCTGGGACTGCCCCTAAAAACACACACACACATACGCACGCACACACAGACGTGTGTAAAGGCATCCATTAAACTGTGTAGATAATATTCATCAAGCTGGGTACTCCAGGATAATGACAAGTCAAACTGTATTTTATTCAAAGGACCACCAACATAATTTGTTATAAATAATTAAAATTATACTGTATTGTTTAAAACGATAGCTAGCTAGCTAGCTAGCTATCAGTTAAATTGTTTAAAAATTTTAAGTAAGTCCTTAGTAAAGTTTCCCTTCTGGAAGAGGTACCTGCCCCCAACACTATAAGAACCCCTTTTCCAATAAATCTGAATCTGTAGTTGTTTAGTATTAAGCTGACAGCTAAAGCACTCAGAATAAAGCAGGGAATTTGTTATTTATGGGAAAAGGTCCCAGTGGGGATAATGGTTTAACAGCAGAAACCTCAAAAGGGAGCACAGTTCAAGAGTATAAATAAAAGCAGCAACACAAGCTTTATTCTTAGATTTTTGCAACTTAGTGGCAGCATGGCAACGGCTTTGGGATTAGGCAATAGATTGGCCTTCATTTGGTTTTGTGCTTCAGACAAACTGATGAACATCAAATAAAAACACTCCTCTTAGATATGATTTTTTTCTATGCTAACACTTTCCATACAGCTGAGGGAAATTGCAAAGGTTATATTCTCATCTGATTCATCCCTACGAGTGACACCTACTGCTGTTATTTTTATTTTTTTTAATGGTTATTGCTACATTAATAGCTAATCGGAAGCATAGGATTGTAGGTCCTGGAACCTTAGGTAAGAATTTTCTACAGTGCACACTGTATTAATGGCTGACTTCATGGTTATGCTAATTCTCAAAATGCCCCAACCTGTCTTTCTGAAAACAGCAATGATCCACTCACAGGACAAACCAAAGAGATGCAGTTTTTCCTCCTCAGGGGTGCTGACATCCGTCGAGCGAATGACCTTGCCATCAGACATAAGGAAATCATCAGAGGGGTTGGTGCTCCAGAGGCCCATGAGACCCACAGTGCGGTTGTAGAAGGTCTCCGGAACCTCCACTATGGCGCACAGCTGATTGTTGCCCACACTTCGCCACACCACCACGTGGAGGCCGTTGGCGTACACAGCCACACAGCGTTTCAGTTCAGTACAGCGCACTGCAAAGTTATTCTTACCAGCATGTACAAGACCTGAATGGACAGCAAACATATATGCATCATATAGTTAAGACTTGTTGTGTGCTTTGTTTATAATAGCTTTCAAATCTGTAATACACTTGCCTAGGTTAAAATTTGATTATTTACTGTTATGTAATTGTTTCATGCTTTTTAAAAGGGACCTATTATTACTGCTTTTCCTCCATTTTACTGTTACAATGATGGATGACTGTATTAAATGTGTTTAAAATTTTAAATAATGAGGTCATAACAAGGAAATCCCTCTGAGCAAACCGGTTCACATTGCTCAAACACTCCACTTCAGTGATTTTGAATGACCCTTATATGGTCATCTCAGGCACACGGCTCAGGCTGTGATCACAGACTCCTCACCCAGCAGCAGTGAATGCAAAGCTTCTCTAGTATACTAAACATACACTTGGTCCCCTTAAGATGTGTGTGGTGATCATTACCAACGGTGACTGGGACTTCAACGTCATCCACCAAAACTCGCAGTCCACTGTCCTTCTCTGAACACCTCCATTCAATCTGAAAATGGTAAATGGTTATCTAGAGCTTGGTTCATCCATGGAATATCAACAGTATCATTAGATACCTATTTAAGCCTGCATGCATCTTGTATTGAAAGAAGCATAGGAAAAATATGGAGTTAATATTTGAGATAAATTCATTACTGCCTAAAGAGTTTAACACTGAACCACATGTACCTGCCACAACTGATATAGATCTATTTGCAGCAGATTTCTACTCTTTTATGGAAAATAAAGACAATGTAATCATCTGTTTACTTCCCACAGTTAGAGGATTACTGCCATGTGCGTTTTATAATGAAGTGGAGATGATAAGCTTATCTTAGAAAATCTCGCTTAAGCTAAAAATCCATCTCCTGAGCTAACTCCCAGACGCCAGTATGTGTACTTCCCTAAATGGAACTATTCCTTTAGTGCACACAGACTTTCTCGCTCTTATCCTGACCTTGCCAATGCCTTGGTAGAAGGCAGCCATGCGCACCACCGCTGGGACTTCAGTGATCCCGTTTGCGTCTGTGAGTAGCCTGTCAATCTGTCCTTGCAGGGTGAAGATATTAGAGCCGGTGACAGATGAGAGACGCAATATCACAAACTCTCCAAGGGCCTTGAAGGGGTACGTTCTCCCATCGAAGGTGATGAAATGGAGGCTGCCATACACCATTGCTGCAGGGAGAGAAATTGAGAAATTAAAAAGTTTTTCACATTTTATTTATACAGACAGATAGATTAGTATTATTTTTTTTCTTTAAATGGAGCAGCCCCTCACCTATACCCTGTGTCACCTTCTTGGACTGGGTGAAGCCGTCGGGTCTAGTCCAGCTGTAACCTTGACAGCGGTCCAGCGGCCTCTTGTCGAGGTAAAAGTGGCAAAGCGGAGACTCAATACAACACCACTGGAAGGGCAGGAGATCTTCATCTGAAGAGAGAAGTTTAATGAAATAACATAGTTGTGTTATTACATCAAGTGGCCGTGGCAAGGTTGTACATTATTAGAGAGACACTAATATGTTAGTTAGTTTTGTGGCTGATGTGATTAAAAAAACAAAATCCCTTGTATTACCAATATGTTTCTGTGTGCTGGATCCAGAGAAGTAACGTTCATGGTATCCAGCTAGCAGGGCACCATCAGGTTCATACACACACCTCTTCCCTGAGCCATGTGTATTAGACAAGACTGAGCGGAAGGTCTGGCCCTGTGCACTCCCCCACCGCTGACCCCTCAGCCTCACCACGGTTGGACTAGGCACAGATGTATCCTGCATAAAAGACAGATCCTCCAGAACCTGGTTGCGTGTGCAGGGACAGGCAGGCAGCCCTTTTGTCCACTCATCAGGATCAGGCTCCATCACTGCCCACTCCTGGCACCTGAAGCCGGGATCCACGTCTGACCCCGTTGGTCCTGTTAAGTCATACACCAGCTGGCCTAAGTTCCCCATGGTTCCTTTCACTTGCTGAGGCCTGTATCTTCCCCCGGGGCCAAAGAGGTTTTCAGGAGGGACTGGGATTTCCTTGATGGACAGCTTTCCATTTGTGTAGCCGATAAGAGCATCGTGGTATTTTCTCTGACCTGGGCCCCATTTCATCTCCCCGTATCGCAGGAGGGCAAAGGAACGCACTCCATCTGTGGTCAGGATACACTGGAAAGTGTTGCTCTAAAAATAACAAACATTAACTTTTTTGTGAGTTTCAGCCCACTCAAACTCAACATGTTGCACCAAAAAACTAAAGCTAATGAATTCAATCACTTATTCAAAGTGGCTAATAAATGTCTATTTTTATTTTAATGTACTTTATTTTTAATATTGTCAGTACAAAAGAGCAACAAGACCTTAGCTACAGTGTAAAAGTGATCTAGGATGAAGACAAATGGCAGCAGAGATCACTGCACTCTGCATTCAAGGCCTTCATGGTAACATAGCCCCAAGGTGGCAGCAGAGCTAAACAAAACAGCATGTTCCAGGACTCAGGACTGAATGCCTTTTTTCAGCTCACAGTTCAAAAGGCTCACGTTGCATAAAAGGATAACATTTAAATGAGGTCAATCTGACAAGTAACCAGTTACACCTTTTACTGAAACTGGTACATAAGGGATTTCAGGAACAGGTAGAGCCTGAATCAGAGGTGCAGATTATAAACTGTTCATTAACTGTTCTTATGGAGCATTTTATCCAGTAAACACTATGAATATGAACTTTTATCCATAGCATGCATATTTAGCACAGTATTATAGTAAAAATTAAAAAAAAGTAGGATACATCTGCATTTCCGTGAGATGGACTGTTCAAACAACTTTTGCTCTTTTCATATCGCTTTCATACGAAACTACAGATTATGACCATACGCTATGTTTGTGTGACATGTTTATGTAAAATAAGAATGCAAGCAACCTCTGAGAAGTTGACCTTCTGGAAGCAGACAGGCATCACATCGTCCCACGTGATTTTGAGGATCCAGGTGGGGGTAAAAGCTGGCTTGTTTTTCATGCGCTCAAATTTTGTCACTTCCTCAGCCGTACGATTAAACACTACCTGGGAGTAGACATCTGACACATCCAGTGTGTGGTATTCCTAACAGTTAACAAGAAAGGGAGTATTAAAATAAAGCAAGCACACCATGGTGAGCTCTGTAAACTGTATCTCTGAAAAAAACAAAAAACAACTAGGCTGTTCTTTGTCTTGGTCTCTGGTTTGACTTCATTGTTTCAACCAAACAAAATCATGTAAAATGAACTTCAAAAGTCATTTTGATCCTAGCTCAGCAATGGCATCTGATGGCATTGAACCTGATAGAGGAGCTGTCCGTTGCCTTGGGTGAGGTCTGCATCATCCCAGAACACAGCTAACAAAGTCAAGTTCATGTCGTCAGGGAAACCACTGACGAAAGGAGCCGGGAGGAGATACTCATGCTCATTCTCAACAACAGATTGAAACTGGACAAGCCCATTATCAGAAAACTAAGAAAACAAAACAGAGAGACAATATCAGACACACATTAAAATACCAATCTTCTTCTAAGAAACTCGATATTTATGGCAAATTTTACTGTATAATAACATGTCCTCGTCAATATATTTACTTCATTATAAAGAGCTGAAGTGCATGAACTCCTACTGCTGTAAATCTTTAAGTAAAATCTACATTACTTGCATATTTTGTGGCTAACACTCTGCTGCAATTAGCACATCACATAAATGTATAATTCAACAAATGTATAAGTCAGTAAATGTCACTCTCATTTCTGAAATGTCTAGTTTCTATTATATTACTGCATTTGCATCCAGATTCAAACATTTCTCAATATTTGCTGAACATTCTACAACATTATAATAAATTGGGCACTTTTGTTCTAGTATTTATAGATAAGTGTATTAAGAACTCACATAAATCCTGTCGTACAATTTCCCTATGAAGGGGAAGCCCATTGGTGGTGTGATATATGGAGAATTTCCATCTTCTGTGTCTATGTTTACTTCATTATCCCCAACATCATCTCCATAGGGGAACAGATTGCCCTCTGTGGGGGGAATAACAGGAAATGAATAAGTTGCAAATTGATATGAACTTTATTTCACCATACAGTCATCCACTAAACAGATCAGTTGTTTTGGTTGTCACGTTTATGTGTCATTAACAGTAATCCAACTGAGGACACTGAGCTTTACTGCTACCCTAACATACTGTGAACTAGACTATTGTCCTTTTTGCTAATACAACGTGCTGAAAACTATCTTGATGCATGTGCAATCATCCAGGTAAGGAAATGGTAGAAAGTTCCATCCATCCATTCGCTTCCGCTTATCCTTTTCAGGGTCGCGGGGGGCGCTGGAGCCTATCCCAGCTGGCTTGGGGCGAGAGGCGGGGTACACCCTGGACAGGTCGCCAGTCTGTCGCAGGGCTAACACACATAGACAGACAACCATTCACACCTATGGGCAATTTAGTGTTTCCAATTAACCTATCCCCTCAAACTGCATGTCTTTGGACTGTGGGAGGAAGCCGGAGTACCCGGAGAGAACCCACGCAAACACGGGGAGAACATGCAAACTCCACACAGAAAGAACCCGGCCTGATGGTGGAATTGAACTCAGGACCTTCTTGCTGTGAGGCAACAGTGCTAACCACTGTGCCACCGCTGCCAGAGAAAGTTGATTCTGTTAATCTGAACGTAGTGTCTTCAAGTCTCCACTGAGGACTGAAGAAGTCACTTGGATGAGTGACGAAATGTTTCTCCCACTGAGAACGCTATGTTCAGGTTAACTTTCTGCGTGCTGAAAACTAGCAGCCTAAGCTACACTGTGATCGATAAATATATTGAACCACCTCAGTAGTAATATAAGGAAGCACTTTGGATCCACAACCATTGACTAAAAAAGTGTACATAAAGGTAAGGCTTTCTTATTTCTTTGTTTCTTGTTTTAGTTTTGAGTTCTCATTTTGCAGCAAAGTTAGCTTCATCAGTAAGGCAAAGCAGGTATACTAACAAATGTCTTATTAATTATACAATATATTTTATTTAAATTACATGAATACCCTTCAAATTAATTTCAAGAAGCTTTGCATTATTTGTAGGTTGTTTTTTAAGTGATAATGCTAGCTTCAAATAGAATTTAGAAATTTAGCTTGCCAGAAGGGCTTGCTAATAGCACTTGTAGCACTGTGAAAACCTGTTTTTTTGGATAATTACCCTGCCCAACATCAAAAATGCACAATTTGACCAAAAGAAAGTTTTGAGTGCATAAAATAATAAAATATTTACAATGCAAACACAAACATCAGTGAATAATTATTAAGGTGATTAACTAAGACATAGCCAACCCGTCAGAATTATCCTTCTGCATAATGTGCTGTTTCTCAGACAGGAGCAGGCATGAGACCCTGGTAGGTTAATACAGGATGATTCCCCAGGACATGGATGGAGTGACACACACTCATTCAAGTCTGCACATCCTTGTTTTCCATGACCGTTATCTTTGGTGGGCTTCCAGCCCTGATTGCACGAGCATTTAAAACCACCTACATTGTTGATACATGTGGCAGAAGAGTGACAGTTCCCATTCATGGCGTGGCATTCATTAATGTCAACACACAATGGCCCCAAACTCATAAACCCTGGCATACATATACAAACAAATGACCCTGGGGTGTTGTGACAGTGAGCAAGAGGGTGGCATGGTTTGCTCAAGGCAGCACATTCATCCACATCTCTGCACCGGGAGCCATTTCCATTGAAACCTGTTGGGCAGTGGCATGAAAAGGATCCTGGTGTGTTCAAGCAACGTGCCAGAGGGTGACAAGGTGAATCCTTGCATTCATCGGTGTCAACACATGCCAGCTTCTCCTCGTGATATCCCAATGGGCAAGAGCAGTTGTACGATCCAGGCAGATTTTTGCAATCTTGGTCAAAGCGGCAGGTGTTGGTGTCTTTGCATTCATCTATATCTTCACAGCCTAAGCTAATGGGTTTGTACCCCGGAGAGCACTGACAGAAGAAGGACCCTATGGTGTTGTTGCAAAATGAGTGCTCTGGACACTGGATATTTTCTGGTTCATGACACTCATCCACGTCCTGACACTCAGTGCCCCTCAGTATAAACCCTTCATTACAGGGGCAATCGTAAGACCCATGGATGTTGACGCATGTGGAATGGGGCTGGCACACTGAAGAGTTTGAGCACTCGTCCACATCTACACATTCTGTGTTGTTACTCCAGAATCCTTTGACACATTCACAGTAATACGAGCCAATAGCATTGACACACGTTCCATTGGTACAAAGCTCCCCTAGTTCTTTATTACTGCATTCATCAATGTCCACACACAAGTTATCGACGCTGGAAAATCCTCTGTCACAAGGACACAGGTAACTGCCGTTGGTGTTGATACACCTGCTATGTTTGGGACAGGTAATGTTATTTAGGCATTCATTGATGTCCTCGCATACAGTGCTATTTCCTTGGTAACCTTCCCAGCATTTACAAAAGGAAGATCCAATTGTGTTTAAGCAGTTGGAAAATTTAGGGCACTGGATAAGGCCAAGGGAGCACTCGTCTATGTCCACACATAGAGTGCCATTCCTTGTGAAACCGGGGTCACAGGTACATTTGTAGCTCCCTTTTAGGTTAGTACAGGTACTGTTGTCAGGGCAAGGGAAGTCACCCGTTGCACATTCATCTATATCCAGACAGTGTGTCCCGTTGTCTTGAAAACCACTCCAACACATGCAGATGAAGGAACCATTTGTGTTGAAACAGTGGGAGAAGACAGGGCAGATTTGATCTCGTAATTTGTCACATTCATCCACATCCCGGCAGTGAGTTCCTGTTCCTTCATAACCATCTGTACACTGACAGTAGAAGGAACCCTCATGTGGAAGGCATTTGGCGAGTGGATGGCAGTTGGCACTAGCATTCAGGCAGGTTGTTTCATTCACGCATGTGCCCTTGTTGTACTCCAGTCCCAAGATACATGAACAGGTGTACGATCCGGGAATGTTGTTACACGTCATGTTCCTGCTACAGGCTGTGACCAGCTGACATTCATCTACATCATCACACACAAAGCCATCACCCTGGTATCCAGCCTTGCACTGGCAGTCGTAGGACCCATCGGTGTTGAGGCATAAAGCCAGGGCGCTGCAGTTGTGTGGCAGGGTACTATTCTTCTCGCATTCGTTCACATCCTGACAGTCAAAGCCATTTCCCTCCATACCAGGTGGGCAGGCACAGGAAAATGATCCAGGTGTGTTAGTGCAGTTGGCAGCTGGGTGGCATCCTTCGTTTTGGCCTTGGCACTCATCAAAGTCTATAATTTATCCAAAATGGGAAAGTGTCAGCGTAACAGCTCCGCATGGTGCTAAAAAAAAACCCTCAAAAGAAAGTCCACTGATTGGTACAAAAGAATCAATTTTTGCAATTGGAGTTTAAATAAGGATTTATTACTTACCGGAGCAGTTTTTCCCATCACCCGTAAAACCACTGAGACACAAACAGGAATGGCTGCCCACTGTGTTGACACACTCAGCAAACTCACTACAATCCTGTTTCCCTGTCTTACATTCGTTCACATCTATAAAGGTAACAGGAAATGAGGTGTAAGGTAGGGTGGAAAAAAGGAAAAGAATTTAGATTCAAATGTTGTTATAAGCAAACGTTTATCTAGAAGTGACAAAAAGTACATAAAACCTATAACAAATATTAGGAAATAAATACTAAATGAAGTAACACATTATTCTGGATCCAGGAAGAGTGGGTGGTTTATTAATCAGTATTAAGCCTGGTTTCTTAAACAGTTTGACTAAAAGGCATAATCAAACTGTAAATGAGAGATACACAATTTCATTATTGAGAATTTTCTTTGTTTAACTGTATAATGAAGTGCTTAGACATGCCTTGACAGAGTAATTATGAGACATATGAAAAGTTTATTTTACCGACACACTGAGTTCCATTGAGAGTGTAGCCCTGTTTGCAGATGCAGGAAAATGATCCTGGGATATTTTTACACTCCATTTCATTTTGAGGACAAACATTTTCCCTCTGGCACTCATCTATGTCGGAGCAAGTCAGTCCATTGCCCGTGTAGCCCAAGTCACAAACGCACTGGTATCCAGTTGGTGAATGGTGGCACAGGCCGCGACTGTGGCATGCAGGGTCACACAGTGGGCTGGGAGGCGCACAAGTGTTATTAAGCGCCACTGTACCATTCAAACATGAGCAGACATGAGAACCGGCGGAGTTGATACATGTTGAGAAAGCGGGGCAGGTCGTATTAGAGATGGAGCATTCGTCCACATCCTGACAGAAGAAGCCATCGCCTCTGAAACCCTCCTGACAAGTGCATAAGAAGTTCCCTATTAAGTTAGTGCAGATGGCCCGTGCATGGCATATATCCTTCTGAGAACACTCGTCTGCATCCATACACTGAGTGCCGTTTGCTACAAAGCCACTCTTGCAGGTGCAGGTGTATGAGCCTTGAATGTTGATACATGTGGCATGGACATGACACGGGTTGTCTTTACACTCATCAATATCAATGCAATTCATGTTGCTACCAGGGCGGTAGTACCCAACCCGGCATGGGCACTGGTACGCCCCATCTGTGTTTTTGCACTCTTCATTCACGCCACAGGGATTGTTCAATTCCTTACACTCATTTATATCTTCGCAAAGAGTACGGTTAATTAAGATATAGCCAGACTGACACAGGCATGAAAAGGAACCTTGATTGTTGACACATGTAGCTTTGTTTCTGCAACCTCCATTATCCACCAGACACTCATTTATATCCCTGCACTGCTTTATCCCATCTCCAGAATAACCCACCTGACAAGTACAGTTGTAGGAGCCTGGGAGGTTCATGCAAAGAGCACTAGTATGGCACTGCTTAACCTGTGAGCATTCATCCACATCCTCACAGGTAAAACCGTTCCCCCTGTATCCTTCCATGCACTGACAAGAGAAGGACCCAGGTGAATTCGTGCAGGTTGCGTAGAGGCTGCAGCGGCCGGGCACACACTCATCCACGTCAATGCACTGGGAGTTATTGAAGGTGAAGCCGCGGCCACAGTCACAGTAGTATGAGCCACCAGTGTTCACACAGGTAGTGGTAGAAGGACAGATGTTAGTTCTTTCACACTCATTTATGTCGTTACACTGTCTTCCGTTTCCAACAAAACCTTCTGGACAAGAGCACTCATAACTGCCCATCCTGTTGATACACACCGCCCTGGGATCACATTCATTGTTTCCATTGCATTCGTTTATGTCTACACACGTTAGCCCATTTCCAGCAAAGCCACTTTTGCAAGTACACTTGTATAACCCTATGTTGTTTTCACAATCTGCAAATTGGCTGCAGGTGTTAGTAGCACATTCATCAATGTCCACACAATTCTTTCCATTATTTTCAAAGCCAGCACTGCATAGGCAACTGTAGGATCCAGGCAGATTTGTACAACCTCTGTAGCCACGTCCAGAAGGACACACATTTGGAGTCTCTGAGCATTCATCTATATCTAGACACAGGTACTTTCCATTGCCCTTATAGCCAGGATTACAGGTACAGACGTGAGACCCTGGGGTGTTGGTGCAGGTGGCGTTCCAATGGCAAATATTCGGTCTTGTGCATTCATTAATATCAGTACACTGGAAGCCATTACCACTGAAGCCACTTTTACACTCGCACTTACGTCCTCCCTCAAAATTAGTACAGAGGGCATATTCATGGCAACCCCCATTGTTTCTTTGACACTCATCTATGTCCTGGCAGTTTGTACCATCTCCAGTGTATCCACTGCGGCAGATACAGTTATAGCTGCCTAAGGTATTGATGCAGTCTGCCTGTATGTGGCACTTGTTCAGCCCACTGCCACATTCGTCAACATCGCTGCACACCAGACCATCGCCCTGGTAACCCATTCTACATGCACAGGTAAAGGTGTTTTTGATCTTTAGACAGTCAGCGTTGGGGTTACATTTGCTGCCTGCTTCCTCACAGTCCCTCAGATCAACTGAAAAGAACATAAAGACAAGAAATGAGCTTGAAAGAAAACGCACCTGATCATGTGTCAGCTGAAAGTATTATGCCTGTATCTATTATCTCTGTGTTTGCTAACTGGAAGTCGGATACCTGCACGGCAGTAATCCAGCACTGCAAATAGACTGAACAGCCACAGGAGTGAAAATCTGTGAAGGCAAAGAAAAGAAAACTATGGGAACTGCCCATAACTATTTAAAGTAACACATGCAACAGTATACTTTTTCTAGAAACATTGTAGGCATTCTGTACCTTGTGTATTTTATCTTCATTACTACTTACAATGGACATAAAAGAAGGAAGATCAGTTAAGTTCATACAAAGGTAAGGAGAGAGGAATTGCACCCAACTTGTATTTTTTATAGCACCCTACCTACAGATAAACACCCGTGTTATACCCAAGTGGCCTCAGTTTCTACACTATGTAGAGTGAGGTGAAATGTCATCCAGGTTTGTTCGTCAAGCCTTAGTTTGTAACCAGGCTTTTGTAACCAGAGTATGTGTTACCTTTTTTTACCCTACTTACAGGCCTACTTTCATCACTCATCATCATTGTTATGGTCAATTTAACACAAATAAGCCTATAGAGTTATCTTGACTCACCATCTAAGTATAACTGTCGTTTGCGCTTGCTTATCAAATGTCACAAGAATAAAAATAACATGTTTTTGTGGAATTCCTCAAAATATACTATAGCTACATCATGCCATAAAGTTAGATCTCCTTGAGTTAAAAAAAGAAGTGTCAAATCAAGCGTATCACTTTCTAAGACAGTGGAAAAGCATGGCTAAATATCCCAACCTAGTGTTACCATAAATGAAGACATCAAATTTTATGTTTAGAGCAATTGTTTTATTTTGCCTAAAAATAAACTCCCCAAACCTCACTAGGTAGCTCTACTTGATTTTGAATGTAAACTATCAAAAACCAATCTTTGCTTCATGGTCCTTTTTGGTCTTTGCGTGTTTAATTTATGTTGTTTGTCTGAAAAAAAGAAATAGAGTTTGTTGAATTGTAAGACTGTAAGATCTGGCAGTTATTTGGCTTCTGAAAAAACGTGGTGTGCTGCACAAACTGGGTGATGGTATTAAAGATTAAAGAGAAAAAAAGATTCTGTTGATGACGTTTTAATATTTGGACATTATGATGACTAAATGTTATGTTTTTCATTGACTTAAAAGAAGCAATAAGGTGATTACAATGGTCTTTTCTGGTAATCCGAAAAAAATCATAAAGCACAGAGTTTTCTTGTTATATTTTATTTATGTTTTTGGAGCCTGGTTCTGCCGGAGGTTTCTTCCTGTTAAAGGGGAGTTTTTCCTTCCCACTGTCGCCAAAGTGCTTGCTCATAGGGGACCATATGATTGTTGAGTTTTTCTCTGTATGTATTATTGTAGGGTCCACCTTACAATATTATGCACCTAGATGCAACTGTTGTTGTGATTTGGTGCTGTAGAAATAGAATAGAATTGAATTTGAATATAGTACATCCTCCTTGTGTTCTAAACTAAGTGAAACACAGTTTGCTACTTTAAAAAGGATCATATAATTTCCACAGACATATTTTTACTTGGCTAGCTTTGCATGATTAAAGGTTTAAAGTAATTACAGCCAATACAGGATTTTTATCTCTGATACGGATACCAATATTTGGGGATTTAAAAATGTCAATTTGTCAGATTTCAGTATGTCTGTCTCTTTATGACTTGCCTTTCTTTGGTTTGGGAAGTTTTCCCTTTTTGAGGTGGTGCTGTGTGTTTTGGACCCCTTATTATGTAAGTGGAGGGGACAACCTCATTACAGGCTAAATACCTGGAACTCTCCTTCAGTTGCTTTAAAACTGCTGAATGAGAGTTAAAATGTCTCCATCATCCAAAAAAAAGAAGTACGGTTGCCTTTTTTCAGGTGCTCAAGACTGTGCAACACTCATAACATAGTTGAAAGGTGTTTCTCTCATCTTTTCTTTACTTTAAAAACATCCATTCATCTTCTTCCGCTTATCCGGGGCTGGGTCGCGGGGGCAGCAGCCCAAGCAGAGACGCCCAGACCTCCCTCTCCACAGCCACCTCCTCCAGCTTGTCCGGGGGAACGCCAAGGCGTTCCCAGGCCAGCCGAGAGATATAATCTCTCCAGTGTGTCCTGGGTCTGCCCGGGGTCTCCTCCCAGTGGGACATGCCCGGAACACCTCACTCAGGAGGCGCCCAGGAGGCATCCTTGTCAGTTGCCTGAACCACCTCAACTGGCTCCTTTCAATGTGAAGGAGCAGCGGCTCTACTCTGAGCCCCTCCCGGATGGCCGAACTTCTCACCCTATCTCTAAGGGAGAGGCCAGCCACCCTTCAGAGGAAGCCCCGAGATACTTAAACTCTTCCACTTCATGGAAAGAACTCGTCCCTGACCCGGAGTGGGCACTCCACCCTTTTCCGGCTGAGGACCATGGCCTCAGATTTGTAGGTGCTGATTCTCATTCCCACCGCTTCACACTCGGTTACGAACTGTTCCAAGGCGAGCTGGAGGCCGTCACCTTTTCTTGGCTTTGATAAATTACAACACCAATACGATGACAAATAGCTCACACTGGCAGTTAAAAATCTCAGCTCTAAAAAGCCTCCTTATTCAGTGGGCCTTGGTGCAGATCACATTGTAGATATCTTCTCTCACTGATAATATACACATCCAAGAATGGAAAAAAATATTTGAAAGATATTTGAGTGTTTTGAACAAACTCCTTTCTATTTTTTCAGTTGTGAATACACTGAAACTTTGACCTTGTTTAATATAATCGCCTATCACAGGAAAAATAATTATATGCTCTTTATACATATATATAAATATACTGTATGTTGCATAGAGTATATTGATAAATTAAACCCAAAGTCTGGACTGTGAGAAGATTTGCATTATTAATGTTTAATCTGTATGTTTAATCTGCATTTTTATGGGAAATTTGAGCTAAATTATGAGAATAATACCAACAATCGTCTGTTTCTTCTGCTCAAATTACCATGTAAATGTTAATACTGTCTCCAGGGCATGCAGCACTATTGTCTGTGTCTCAGGAGAAGGTTCTGGATGGACTGTCAGGACAGTCAGTCCTGAGGCTGACTCCAGTTACATCAATATGGGAACGCCTAGTGTAAATCATATTAATCCTCCTTGAGGATGGCAGCAAATGGCAAATAAGTAGTCCATTTCCATGAACACTCGTAGCCTTGCTAAAATTGCATGTAGTTTGATTTTTTGTTGGTCTGCCATTCCTTACTCTAACTTTCTACACAGGTTGGGCCATTTCATAAAAATACCAGTCTCATGTTAAGCTGTACTTGATTAGCTTAGCATAGCACAAAGACTAGACATGGAAACAGCTATTCCCTGCACAGCCCAAAGTACTGTAAAAGAGACAAGCTTATGAACATATTATATCCTCTTTGTTTAGCTGCCAAAAGGAAAAG